>PVKE010001296.1:69899-104110 GCA_004027555.1 Craseonycteris thonglongyai
GTTCAGTTCTTGCCGGGACCTATGTGGGAGGCTCCCGGCCCAGTTCCTGCCCTACGCAGCCTTGTGCCCACCTGTGGAGTGAAACTATACGGAAAACTAATGTCAACTATGAAGACTGTTCTGGGCCCTCCCCCTTCTCTCTGTCTCTCTCTGTCTCTGTTTCTCTCTGTCAAAAATCAATAAAATAAATCTTTAAAAATGAGCAGAAACGCCAGAGATCACGAAGAATAGTCTCCTGACAGTCTTCCTGGCTACCTGACCTGGTGCCCACACAATGCTTCCACCATGCCCAGCACAACCTCTGCCTTCGAAACTGTGAATATACACTATAGTGACCTGTGTGTTTTTTGGCTTCTAGCAACCTGGGTGCTCTCTGATATTAGAGACTGTCTTTTACATTTATCTGCTAGACACACAGGAAGTGCTCAATGAATATGTAAGTAAATGAATATGTTGAATAATTAATACTAGGAATTTTGATAGCCATGGTTTGGGGTAATTAAATAATAACAACAAATGGCTGACACTTATTGACTGCTAACCTTTGTGTTCTGGGCACTGTGTGGTGTTTTTTGTTTGTTTGTTTTTTAACCAGGATTATTTTACTTTGTCCTCATGACAATACTATATGAAAGGTACTTTTATTAATCCTAGTGTACATGTGTGGAAGCTAAGGCTTGAAGCAGTTAAGAAATTTTTTTTTAAAGGTTTATTTTATTGTTTTTGACAGAGACGAGAGAGACAGAGAGAAGGGGGAGGCCCAGAGCAGCTTCCATAGCTGTACATCACCAGTTTTCAACATAATTTTCTTCCACACAGGTGGCTGAGAGCCCTGGAGGGCGGGAGCTGGGCAGGGGCCTCTGGCATGGGAGGCATCCCCCTTTGAGCTGGGGGCTGAACCAGGGGCCTCCCACATGGGAAGCTCACCCTGAGAGAATTGAACTGGGGCCACACCCCAGTTCAGCATATGGGTCCACATGGGCCAGAGCTGGGATTTGATCCTCAGACCCCAGGGTTGCAAAGCGAGAGCTTAACCTGCTAAGCCACCCTGGCTTCCCCCAGTTAAGGAAGTTAATCAAATTTACACAGCTCACAAGTAATAGTGCAGCACTTTGAACTCCATCTGCCTGTGCTCAAGCCCTTGGCCACCTGACTGAAGCGCTTCTACCAGGCGGCATGTGTTTGGGGTGTTCGTGTAGGAGTAAGGGGAGAAGGAAGGGCACACCTTGCCTGTCTCTTTGTGTTTGCAAGGGTGGAGGGAGAAGCCCACATGTCACTATCACCTACTCCCTGGTGTGACTCACAGCCCATCAGGCACTCACATGGACACTGAGCCCCCACTGGAACTTCACACCTTCCCAATCTGGTCTTGGGAACAGCCTGGAATGCAAAACTGACCTTTCTTCTCGAAAGAGGGAGGAGGGGATGAGATTAAATCTGTGGAGCACTCTATGCTTGCTACAATGTACAATTCTCAGCCATTCCCCTTGGCCTCACTAACAATCAAAGAAACATGAACAAAAAGAAGCTGGAGGTGATCACCCACTATAACGCCCACTGTGAGAGCTGGTGACATTCAGTGTCTGAAATTGCTGCTAAGAGTAAAACTAACACAACCTTTCTGGGGGAAAACTGGCAGCATCTCTCAGAATTTTAGATACACACACCCTTTGACTTAGCAATTTAATTTTCAGTATATACACAATAGAAATACCTGCAAAATCATTCAAAAATATAGATAGATAGATAGATAATAAATAGAGAGATGATAGACAGAGCTTTACAGCAAAATTATAATTTGTAAGTTCTTTTTAAAATATTAAAAATATATAGAAATCTATAAAAGTATCTGAAATTTTCAATTCTTCCACAGATATCTACTATTAATGATTTAGTAGATATTTTGCCAAGCTTTTCTATGCATACTTTTTCTAAAAATGAAATATGTTTATATACTGTCTATATAAGGTATATTTTATGTACTTTATATAGTATATACAAGTATACTGCTCTACAATTGCCTTTTTTTTTCACTTAACATTTTATTAAGGATATCCTTTTATATCAATCTATATAAAACCCACTTATTAACGCCACAATATTTTGATTTTGGATGTGGAATCATGTATACTTACAAGGGTTGTCTGGAAAGTATCCAGCCATGTAATATAAAAAAATAAAGGCATTTATGGCTGGGTTTTTTTCCAGACAGCCCTCGTATAAATTCTTTCTTGAAGGATATTTAGGTTAAGGAGAGTATAATTTCATATAACTCTGTTATAGCTCAAAAATAAATGCCTACTCCTTAAAAACTGCTTGCCCACATCAACTTTCTTTACTTAAAGATTATTTATTTATCCATTTCTCAGAATGATCCAGAGCTCTTCAATTTTCCCTATAAGTTTTTCCTACTGGATTAAGGCATGAGGGCCTTGTACGTGGCCAGAAATCACAAAGTTAACTCAAAATATAAATCTGGAAACACAAATGAACCCAGATGTCTGGTTGCAGGACTGTGAAATGTACACTCACACAGAACTGTGTCATCACTCTTAGAACCACAAGTCTGTTTTCCATAGAAACTGGTAGACATCCTGCCAACCTAAGGCCCATCACAGAACTTGTCAGCACTTGACAGCCCCTATTCTTATTGTCATTTATTATGGCCCATCCTTTCTTCCGTTTGTGTCTCCAACATACCAACCAGACCTGTCTGACTTGCAAGCACGAGAACAGCAAACAAGGGAGTCCACCTTGGGGCTAGGAACACAGAGCACAGCATTACTCAGAGGGTGAGGCAGGGCTCCAGACAGCTTAGCCCCAGGCTGCAAGCACCAATGGAAAGAGGCCTGTGGAGTCCTTGAACACCTCAGCTTCTAGGCACATTCATTCTTTTGGCAGTAGGTTTCTGGAGCCAGGGGGGAAACCAGTTAGAACCCAGTTTTAATTAATTTTCAATGATATCGAGGCTTAATCAAAGAGCTTTTAGAAACCTTGCATTACTAGATGCTCACCCAATTTTATGAACCAGAGATTATTAACCCCACTTGATAAATAAAGAAGCCAAATCATCAAAGACAGAGCTTATAAGGGTCATGGCAGGGTTTGGCCCCAGGCTTGCCTCACACCTGGTTCAGACTTCATTCTGCCTTTGACTGAGACTGGCCAACAGGGAAGGGCTGCATTTCCCAGGACTCCGCCACCTCCACCACCCACCATCCAGTGGGACTCTGCAGAAGCCTTGGGGAACTGAGTTTCTCTAACAGGCCCACACCCTCCCCTAGAGCATCCATATTAAAATAATCCCCCAACCACTAGTCATCATGGTGCCCTCTGACAACTCCAGCATCCATCATCAGGGCCTAGGGAGCAAACAAAGCCTGCACCCTACCTGTGTTTAGTCTGTGATGAATGAACTGGGGGCAAGAAAGAACCAGAGGCCTAATGGAGAAAGCATCTTTCAACACCCTTGTTCCTCCCACACTCAGGTTGAGTCTCCCTGGGCTTTGAGGTGACAGGATGCTTACTGTTCAATAATGGAAAACCAACAAAGAAGCCCACAGTGTGCTGGTCAGCCACAGTTTACTGTCCCACTTCTCCCAGTCTTCAACACAAATAATAGGCAAGCATCCTCACAACAGAGAAGACACTGGGTTCGCACTTGTAGACAATTTCATTGTCACTATCCACAGTGCACTACGTCAAGTCAAAAAGGGACTGTCAGCCCTGATCATTCTCTGGGACTAGGAAGTCACTGGGTCACTCAAATCGCTAATGTCCGGATGATTTTGATAGTAAATTTTTTCTGCCTAGGGCCTCAGAAGTCTTGACTAAGATCTTGGAATTGGCTGTAATGTGATTAAACCTAAAGGTTCAAACAGGTTATGTTCAGCTAGAAAAACAAGTGAACCTATTCTTTTATATCACATTCTAATCTGAAAATAGAAAAGACAACAAATACATAGTGCTAAGCTATGTAGCTGTGAACTGTACTTTAATTAGAGGACATGTCTCTTCAAAATGGTATCTTAGGGAGAAGCTGGGATGGCTCAGTGGGTTAAGCGCTCACTTTGCAGCCCCGGGGACCGAGGATCGAATCCCGGCCCCGGCCCATGCGGAACCATGTGCTGAGCTGGGGAGCTCCTCCAGTTCGGTTCTCTCTCTGTCTCTGTATCTCTCTCTCTCTCTCTCTGTCAAAAACAATAAAATAAAAAAAAGAATGGTATTTTGGCAAAGTGGGCTGGATTCTTCATATTTGGGGACACAGTGCAATAAAGAAAAAGCTTCCCATTGATGCACAATGGCATGTTTGCTTTCTAGCTTCCAACACGCCACTTTTCTTTTAACCTTATGCTGCACAAAAGTAGCACCACATCAGCCAGCCAGCCACTGGCCCGTGAAGGAAGACAGGCTGAGGACTCCACACAAAAGCCTCACAGAAAGACGTCAGACCATGTCACCATCGTCGGGGCGCTCAGGTGGAATAACAAGCCACAATGTCCTTTTCCCCTTTCGCATCTGAATGTAAAAACAGGCCAGTACCTTGCACTCACTGTGCTAAGTTTTCTAGACAGCCATATAGTATTACTGTCTGTAATTTTCCATGGGCCTCCTCGAGTTACCATACATATTAATACACATACCAGCGTTAGAAGAAAGGAAAATAGGGGGTGCTTGGTGATTATTTTTAATTGAACTCATCTGGGAATTTTAAATCCTGAAAATCTGGCCTTGGCTTATAGTAATTTGAAGGTTTGAACAGTATATGATTTTGTCCTTTTGAATGGCAAATCTCCCCATTCCCCTTAGGAGAAGGTTTCTGCAGCATGTAATGCACTTCAGAGCCAACTGTAAAAATCATTAAATTATAAAACTCTGGAATGAGACAGTGATGACAACATTTGGCCCTTCGCATTCATTTGAAAGCAATTGAGTCTTTACAGCTTCCTACTCAGAAAAAGAAGCTCCACGTCTCAGTAAAGATGACACTTGAACCACCATTCAATTGCGTTAGGACCACAGTGACCCAGAAACCAAAGAGCAGACAAATGGAAGAACTCTGTGGGCATCTGAAACTAGAGCTTGCTTCTCTGACTCTTGGCAAACCACTGACAATGAGCAAGATTCTGTGGTAAGGAACACAGACCATTTTTTCTGAACATATCGCTTTCACAGGTGGCTTGAAACGTCCCGTCTGTTCTCTAAAGACTTGTGGAATTCTCCAGGCACTGGCCAGTCAAGCATCAGATGTTCCAGGTCTCCTTTCCAGCTGGTTAAATTGAAATTTATTCTCATAGAGAAACCTGGAGAGTTAATAGCTTGAGCAGCGATCAAGAACAGCTTGGTGAGTCTCTGCCTTCCGGGTTTCTTGGGCCTCTCTCTCTCCATCACCCTCCTGCACTCAAAGGAATGCAGGAGTTCAGCTCACGTTCTACACAGGGGTGCTGCATGTATGTCCTGCATCACATGATAGACACATGAGATGACATGAGCAGGCATGGAGATTCTGGGCCTCCCAGCTGAGCCTGGAGCAGGGACACACACAGCCATGCACGCACGGCCATGCACACACGGCCATGCACACATGGGAAAGCTGGCACAAGTTCACCAGCCACAGCACACGCGTGCAGGCTGCTGTCCTGGACCCTAGCATGCTCTTTGCATCTTTGAGATCTTGTCCCTCACCTGCCCACCACTCTCAGGACCTCAGTTCTGTGACCACGGGGCTCAAACCCTGACACAATCGCCTCACTTTGGGGCAGAGGAGGGAGCATAGGGTGTACGTGTTGCAGGTCACGCGTGTATCTGGGCCGCCAGCAGGCTCAGCTGTCTTAGCCAGGGCTGCTGCCTCTGGGCTCTGGGACACTCTCCCCAGCCAGCCTCTAGCATCATGCAGTCAGAGACTGGTCCTTTTTACTTGAGGTCAACAGCTTTTCTTCCTAATCCACAGCCCTGTGAGTTCTGTTCCCTCTGCTGCTCCCACTCCATGGCCTTTCTCGGGCCCCCCTTTCCTCCTGGGGCCCCCAAAAGAGACTTAAATAGGAATACCCTAAACTTCCTGTCCCGCTACCATGACTATACCCGATGGCTGTTTGTCTGCTTTTAGGTTTGCTTTTCTCTCTCTCTTCCCATCTTCGAAAGCAGCCTCTCTTCCCTCCTGATCTTGGTCAATCCTTTTTGTTTCAAAGGCTTCTGTACTATCAGAGTTGGGAGAAATGGTGAAAATCATTGCCTTGCTTAAAGATGGGGATACTGAGGTGACCCCACTTTTAAGTGACGAATGCATACTCCCAGCCCCTGCCGCTGGAGCCCTTTCCATTTCACCACATGGTCCGCCCCTCACCAACCCCAGATCCCTTGAATGGTGGACTGGCATCACGCTGGCCAACGGGGCCCCTCAGCTGTCAGTAAGTGTCTGAGCACTGTGCCAAAAACAAGCAAAAAGAACCCATCGACTACCAACCACATCAATGCCACCACCTAACTCTTATGGGTGCACTGGTTCTCTCCCTGAGATAAGGCTAAAAGAGGAGAGGGATGCATTCTGCACCGCAGCGGGGAAGAACGTGTGATCAGAAGTCTCTATAAGGCACCTGGGTACAGGGAGGCCGGCTGGTCCTTGCAGGCCCTGCAGAGGAGGCAGATTTTTACTGCTGACCGCGTTGCGTGGCAGTCACCTTGTCCACCCTGCGTCAGGCATCTGTGTCTGAAGCTAGCTACCTCTTTGAGAAGCAAAGTACAGTTTAGTCACCCCTGGTCTGGAAATCTGGTCATCCCCTAACCTGTGCCCAGGTCTTCCTCTGTAAAATGACATCCATTCCAACTTTAGGACTTTATAATTTGATAGAAACCATCTGCCTTTGGACTAAGCAACGGACAACCAAGTAGCAGGGGCAATCACAGGAGGCCCAAGTGCGAAGCCTGGGTGGGAGGGCACCCTTTTCTCTTCAGGCCACTGGGTGCCGCTGAAGGTTTTCTTGCTCTCAAACCATGTGACCAGGGATGAAATTACACAAGGCACAGGCTAGGCCAGAGGCCCTGGGGCACTCCACAGTCAGAGGCATCAGGCCCGTGACCAGGGTCCCCAGTCAGTGTGCCTGGTATGTCCTTGTTACTCTTTCAAGGCTGAGATGATCGAGCCACGCAAATGGCAATTGAATTGAATTTCTCTGTTATTTCTGATGCAAAGTGCGTGGAGGCAGAGCCTGTTACTAGATTGTCAGTCTGGTCAGAAATCAGGGCATTGTGGTGGAAAGAGGCAGGAGAGGTACCTGAGGGTCAGCCTCCTCCTGCCCACGAGCTGCGCCCTTGGCAGGGGACACAAACATGTGTGTGCCTTGGGGTGTGAGCGCAGGGGAGATGAAAACTCACGTGGCTCCTTTTGTCTTCTTGATCTCCCACAGAAGTAATCACTGCCTCTGAGAAGACCATGTGTCCAGTCTGGTTGTTGGTGACCTACAGAAGAACAGATACCGTGAATGTGAAAAAGAAGGAATTCTGAGCAAACCCTACAAGTTTGTTTTTTCTGTTTTCTGAAGCAGGGCCATCCAGCAAAGTAGACAGAATGCCCACTCCCCCTTTCTTTCTGAGTTCCGCCGCAGCCCTCAGATGAGCAGCTTCCCCTCTGAGCAGGGGTAATAGATATAGCAGAGTCTACCTCACAGGGCTGCTATGTGGAGGAATGAGGTGGTCTGTGTCAAGCACTCAGCACAGTGCCCATCACCTAGCAAATATTCAGTGTTTGCTATTTTTATCGTCCTTGGGACTCAACACTTGAAACTCAGGGTCAACTTTCTTTCCAACAACTGGGTGTCTAATTGAACATCTTTCATGAGAAGCAAGCAGGTTTTAGCTACAGCTGCCCCACTCTGATTCTGGTGAACTGTTTTGCTTCATTAAGAAAGTGCTTAAATACAAGGGAGACTGGGCCCATTATTCCTCTATCTGCTGTCTGCCTGATTCTATTACCAGGAGCAGGTATCTCAGAGCTGAACCAGAGAATCCTGACATGGGATCCAGGCCATTTCTGCCCTATCAAGACATTGTACTAAAGGCCATGTCTAATGTTTGGGTTGAGGATAACGAACAGCAACATTGCTGGCCAGGAGGTAGGATATCTGTGATCTTTGAGCCTTGGCTCAGCTGCCAACTGTCTAGTGCGTAACCTGAAACAAGTTATTCTCTTCTCCAATTCACAATTTTCTCATTTCTAGATGATCGATTTGTTTATTTATTTATTTATTTATTTATTTGCTTACTTACTTATTTAAAGATTTATTTTATTGTTTTGAGGAAAGGTGAGAGAAAGAGAGAGAGAGAAGGGGTGAGGGCCCAGAGCAGCCTCCATAGTTGTACATCATTAGTTGTGACATAGTTTCATTCCATACATGTTGATATGGGGCCATGCAGAGTGGGAACTGAACTGGGAGCCTCCCACAGGGGAGGTAAGAACCTTCGCTGCCATCCCAGTGGTTACCAGTTGCACCACAGTTCAGCATCTGGGTTTGCACAGGCTAAGGCTGGGATTCGATCCTCAGACCTTGTGATTGTGAGGCAAGGGCTCAATCTGCTGAGCTATCCCGGCATCCCTAGATGATCTTTAAGAGTTCCTGCCAGCTCTAATTATCACAGAAACTTGATGCCAGGACAAAGTGAAAACTTTCAGCCTAACTTTTAGTAGTGGATCAAATTCCATTTCTAAGGAAATAAAAATTATGTCTTCATCAACATACTTTAAAATTTTAATCTAAATAATTCCTCTCCTCAGCACAGACGATTGTCTTCTCCCTCTATGCCAGATTTTTACAGGATTAACCAATGTTATACATATTTTTAAAACTCTACAGTCTTTGTACATATAGGTTGCAGGACTTCTCAGAGCTTTTATTATAGTAATGTGCTTTTTGTATCTATAAGAGGAGAAATACACACAGTTTTCCAAATATTTAACTTTACTATCACAACAGCAGTAATAATAAAAACAACTTGCTGTTGCATAACACCACATGGGTTACAACAAACTCTCATATACCTTAGGTAATTTGACCTTCACAGTACTGTAATACAGACACTGATATCCCTAGTTCAAAAACATGGGCAGGGACAGTCATGAAATTTAAACAATTTTTCAAAATCACACTAGTTACTGGGAGGACTCAGAGTTAAATATTCTGACACCTATCAAGAGCAATGTTAAGAAGCAGCCAAACATGTTGGCTAATTACTGTCAGAAAGGATGACCTAATATTTCCAAAACATTCTCCAGTCTTCAGATGAACAATGCTGACAGATTCTGTCCAGCAGGGAACACATTCGTCTGGGGGAGGGGACATTCTGGAACGAGGCTCATCAGTATGCAGTGGGAGAAGAGCCACACAAAGGCTACTGTAGAGTCAAGGCAGTGGCCCATGAAAACTGACCCCTTTATGCTGTATGTGACATAGAAATGCTATTGTTTCAGCCAAGTCATTCATTACCTGAGCACGTGAACAAGAGTAAGGCTCTTTTGTGAGAGCTATTGTGGCCTTACCTCTAGGAGCTGAGATGAGATCTGAGGTCAAGCTCCTTGGTGGTCAAAAAAGAACGTCAATTCTGCAAGCTCTAAAAATGACCCTGAATATCTGCACAGCAGACTCTCTTCAAGAGAACATGGACTTACACCGTTTGCCTTTAAAGTCTTGTCAAAATCACGTTGGAGACACCTCACCCCAAGGACAGGCTAGTGTTGTTTTTCTCTGAATTTAAAGTATTTTCTTCTGCAAGTATAAAGTATTTTCTATTGCTTCAGATCAGGAGCAAACCTGCTTGCTCCTCACACATATTAGACCAAGACACACTTATACATGTTGGAGGTTGGAAACACTCTGCTGTAGAATTTTGAATGAATAACCAGTGAAGTATTGGATATTTGATCTTGTGGCAGCAGAGGCTTCCCCTCCTGGAGACGGGGTGGAGCCTATTTGAGCTCCTCCTAAGGCAACAGTGAAGATGTACTCACCACAGCGTGGGCTCCAAGCTCTATTTTCACTCTACTGAAACATACATAAAAGCCTACAAGATACATTCCTCAAATTCAATACTAGAAAAGGATCTCTGTAGACTCTTGCTTGCTTCATTTTTTTCAAGTGATAAAAATCCCTGAACATTCCTTTGCAAGTGGACTGGCAGGAAGCCTAGAGTTAAATATAATGCTTAAATGCAAGAGCAAGTTGGGTTTTTGATACATATTTATCCCCTTTAAACAGCTCCCTCACTCCCACTGGATTATTTTTTTATTGTTTGAGAGAAGGTGTGAGAGAGAAAGAGAGAGAGAGAGAGAGAGAGAGAAGGGGGAGGGTCCAGAGCAGTCTCCATAGTTGTACATCATAGTTGTGACATAGTTTCATTCCACACAGGTGGATGTGGGGCTATGCGGGGCAGGAACTGAACTGGGAGCCTTCCACAGGGGAGGCAAGAACCTTCGCCGCCATCCCGGCGGTTACCAGTTGTGCCACAGTTCAGCATCTGGGTTTGCACAGGCCAAGCCTGGGATTTGATCCCTGGACCTCATGGTTGCAAGGTAAGCGCTCAAGCTGTCGAGATATCCCAGCATCCCCCCACTGGTTTTTAATCTGTATTTCACCATCCTCATTTGTATTTCTGGCTTGTCTATCAATGATGTAAACAAGACCTTAGTTCTCGGATGGAACTGGGTGCTCTGGAAAAGAGGACGTGCTGGCCACGGCTGCCTTTACCTTGTGAATTTCTCGGTGCACGTGGATGGTATTATTTCCAACCTTGGTTTCCGTGTTGGTCTCATTGTGATAGCTGGGAGGTAAGTTTGCCAGGTTTACTTCTGATGATGTTTTAGCAGCAGCTTCTTCTGCCTCCATCTATTAAATCAGTAAATTAAATGAGCAAAATGATTTTCTCTTGAAATAATTAAAAGTCCATTAGAAAAAAGAATTACTTCTCTTGTGCAATTGCAAATAATGCTAATAATGATAGGCACCATTAATTGAGTACCCACTAGGACAAGACACTGTAACTAAATGATTTGCATATATCATAGTCAGTAATCTCACAACCTCCTTACGAGCTGAGTGTTAATATCCCCATTTTAAAAATGTGGAAACTAAAGCTCAGGAAGATTAGATAACTTCCCAAGATGCACAGTGAAGGGCAGAGTTGGGATTTGATCATGTTTCCATTAAACAGTCTTGGCCCCTGGTCATTTATCAGTCTTGACCCTTCTACAAATGCTGTTGGGACCCTGCCCATCTCCCTGTGACCTATCCAGAAGTCACCTGCATTCAGTTTCCTTACATGCCAACAACCACTATGTCTCTCTTTGAGGGCAATCTCTGTCTGCAGAAATGTGCTCAGTCTGAACATGGCCAAGTGCTAGGGAGCTAATAGCCCAAGAACAATCCCTCCACCAGTGAGGGACAGGTTATGGGGTAAATACTCTAGTTTCCTCTCCTTTCGATGGGACAGTTTCTCTCTGAGGACCACCCAGTGATATTGAGCCCTAGTTGCCCCTAGAACTAACCTGCTCATCAGCAGTCTTTATTGCTTTTCTTCTTCTCCATCTCAAATTCCCATTTTTCCTAGTGTTTCTGGGATCACTTCTCAAATAAACGATTAGCTCCCAAACCCTTGTTGCCAGGTCTGGTGATTGTGGTGGTGGTAGGGGACCCAAACTAAGGCAGGCCCCTTTCCCTCTGCAGGTATGGCTACAGCTGTCTCCTTTCCCACCGCACTTCTTGGGTACAGAGAACCCGTTATTGAGGGTCCACCCTCCTTATGGCTCTTCTTGCACATGTGTTCTCCTCTGGTGTCAGGTTTCTGAGGCCACTGTCCTTACATCCTCCAGTCTCATGAGCCTCCATGGCATCTACACCAGATATGCCCATCAACTTACACCTGCACCCAATTTCCCCTTCCCGGTGTATTGTCCCACCTCAGCCCTGACAACATGGCCCATTCACAGCTGACTGGACTCAAAGGGAAGCCACCTCATGGACTAGTGGAGCCAATCAGAAACTCTCTCTAGGAACTAAAAATGAGAGACACAAAGAGAAGTTCAAGTTGGTGGTTGGCAATTTTCCAACACTGCTATCTTTGACTCTGGGCTATTTTTATTTCTTAAAACTAATCCTCAAAAAGATTTTCTTTTAAAAAAACAAATCACTGTCCTCTATCTCCTTACGTACTAGATGAGCTCCCTCTCCCACAGCTTCCAACTAGATTTATTGAGCTGGAATGGATTTGGGGAAAGAATTCCCATGTCTCAAAGCAGCACAAAAACACTGAACTAGAAGCATGAAAAAAGTCTGGCAGGCACGAAGGCTTAAATGAGCAGATAAAGATTGTTGGAGACAGTTGTGTTTGATCTTGAGATGATTGCTGAGGTGTTAGAACTTGACCACTGGCTGCTTCACCATCATCATCATCGTATTGTCATTGTCATCATCACAACAGCCTCCATGTTTGAGCATCAGCTATGTCTGAGCCACTACACCAGGTATCTACCATGTCTCTTTGAATATTCACAACAACCCTAGGAGAAAGGTGTTTTACCCTCGTTTTACAGGCGAATAAAGCAAAGGTGAGAGAGGTGAAGGGATTGGCCTCAGGTCTCACAGTGTAAGTGGTGAAGCTCACATTAGAAATCCTGACAGCCTGGCTCCAAAGTAGGTACTTTCCCTGTACATGAATCTAGCCCTGCTTTTACTGGGGAGATAGGAGAGCCCCACACAAAGCAGTTAGAGGATAGTTAGAATGGTTTCCACAAACCAGTCAGGAGTTCAAAGAAAGGAGGAGAAAGGCTTCCAGGTGGGGGAGGAGGTTTGATTGGGCTGTTCTCAAGGGTGGGTGGGATTTGGACAGACAGGAGCAGAGGGCAAAGCTGTAGCAACAGTTTTGGACAGAAACGGTGTGTGTTGTGGGCTAAAGCAGAGGGTCCATGCTGGACACAGGATAAAATGGTAGAAGGTGAAGTAGAGAAGGATCGGCAGGCAGATCCAGGGGCACTGGCCTGGTTCTCAGCCAGGAGGACGCAGGAGTCAAACCCAAAACTTTATACACATGGATCCCTCGCCAGACCTGCCACGTGAGAATTTCTGGGCTGGAACCTCAGATAGCAGTGAGCTTCCCAGATGATTGAGGTATTTCCCTTCCACTTGCTCCCAGGTAAGAACCTCTGCTCCATGCAGTGGGGAGGTCTAGCAAGTTCTGAAGACTAGTAGGGAAATAATAGAGTCCAGAGAAGGAAGAGAAGAACCAGCCAGGGGGCTGGTAAGGACCAAGTTGGGGGGTAGGAAGTTATATCTGGGGACGGGACTTCTAGGGGGTAAATGCCCCAAACAAGTCTAGAAGGACTGATCAAGCCACTGAGAAAGCAGTTTTAGAGAAAGTTGGTTTGCAGGGTAATGTTTGGGTAGATGTAGAAAGAGCAGATATCATGTGTTTGAAGAGTTTAATAACAAAATGGAGAAGAAATGGAATGGAGTTAAGATAAAAGATAGGATGGGCAAGAAAAGGACTTCTTTTTCTCCCTCCCCCCCTCCCTCTCTCCCTCGGTCTCTGCAAGCAAGAAAGCCTGGTGTGTTTAGCGATAGAACAGATAGAGCTGGAAAAGAGAGAAGCCTGAGGTGCTAGAGAGGCTGTTATCCAGGAGACAGGGGTCTTCTAATGCTTTGAAAATTCCCATAGGGATCTGAATCCTCTGGTTTGGCTTTCAAATAATTGACAAGTTACCAAATCTAGAGTTTGATTTGGGCTGAGCACATAGTCTTTTTATAAAAACCTCCCTCTCAACCCGTGGTCATTTCAACAGAATGAGCTAACAGTTCTTTCATGTACCACAAACTGAAAGCACAGTTTACAATGGAAATTTCAACCACAACTGTTGCTGCCACTAGCAAGAAAAACTTAACCCTGAAACAGTAGACTTGTTTCATAGAGGAGGAATGTGAACGTTATTAAAAGTGGCATTTACGGTTGCTTGAATCTGTGTGTCTGTTAAAGGGGCACAGTAGGAAAAATTGGACAGATAAATCCAGGCTCGGTATTAGGGTTTTTCCTAGGAATAAGTGAGGTAATAAGAACATTCTAGAATATGCCAGTGCAGATGTGGCAATGAGTGGGGGATGGGGTGAGGGGAGAGAGGGAAGAGAGTGGCTTTATCCTCAAAATACATTTATCAGTAACATAAGGAAAAAGACAGGAAAATAGGAACAGCCTGAACTGTACTATTTGAAGATTTGTGTCCTCCAATAATGATCCTACAAGTAGAATTAACTTATCTTTCCCCCTTAGAAAAATCAACAGCTTGAGTCAGCTGGAATATGTAATATGTCAGGAAGTTACTTGAAAGCAGATTCACGATGCAACTATGTAAACAATTAATACATCTGGCCTGGTTCTTTTTGGTTCTTACCCGAGATAACATGTAAATAGCAACTGTTCTGTGTTTATGTGATTTAAGGGGCCTTCGGGCAATCTTAAAAAAAGAAAAAAGAATAGCAATAGCCACAATCTATGAGCATCTGTCATGTATTGGACACCAGTGGTTCTTTGTTATTATTCATACTCTTAATACAATGATAATGACAGCCATTATTGATTGAGAGCCAACAACCCTCCATAATCCTTGCAACAACTTCATCATCAGGGGCCAAGTGAAACCAGTTTTACTTACCCCATTTTAGAGAGGTAACGTGCTTTACTCCCATCCTTTCATTTAATTCTCCCTAAGGGTAGACACCACCACCTCTGAGCCTGGATCGCGCAGCTAGGAAGTGGCAGAGCTGAGATCGGTTAAAGGAAGGCTGGTCCCCATGGCCTGTTCTTCTGCCACACAGGTATTTTGTCTTCCTCACCCTGTCCCCACAGCCGGTGAGGCCACTTCGGGAAACAACCACTGAGTGGTTAGTGGTGGTAGCCAGTGCCTCCCGGGTGGGAGACTCAGTTCGCCCCCATGCACAAGTCGAGCAGAGCCATGTTAGGAGGGAGAAAGGCTGGGACACAGGCAGAGCCAATGTGGACACTTCCCACCGAGTGGACCCTGCCATTAGTGTCCAGCGCCCAGTGTCACCCTGCCACTCAGGTCCCGCTGGGCCCCAAAGTGCTCTGATGAATGAAGGGCCTGAAGAGTCGCTACTCCTCCCTCATCTCCGTGCCCAGGACAGCCGTCGGAGGACCATGCCACATGGGCACGTTCACACACAGAGAAACTATGGCAGTGACCCAGTCAGTCTCACTGGGATCTGTGTGCAGGAGGGAAAGCCCTAGAACCCAGAGAAGGAGAGCAGATGGCCTGCTCTGGAACCAACGCCTCACAAGTTCAATTCAAATTGAAGGTACAGAGTCAAGAAACAGTGGGGCCTACCAGAATCACACCCCTCTTTATTTGTTCCATGTCCTGATTCTTGTACTTTGACAGGAAACAGAAAGTCCACGGGTTTCAGAATCTGGCCCATACAATGGATGTGTAGGTACGGCTGCCCATACAATGGATGTGCAGGTATGTCTGCCCATGCAACTGCCTCCTGATCCAGTGGTCCCCTTTCCTGAAAACTCCAAGTTGACTGCTGTGGAAAGGAAGGGGGTACGTCCCACACTACATGAGAGTGGGAGAGAAAGCTGCTTCTGGTAGACCAGAGCTGGCACTGGAGGCTCTGTCCAGATGGATGTGGAGACGTGAGAGCCACCAGCTTTCTGGTCTCTCCTTGACTCCTTCTCTCCAAAGACAGGCTGCAGCCAGAGCCAGGCTCAACAGAGATGATGCCCACCTACCCAGGCACCAGGGAAAGCCCTCCACACCTGAGCAGGAGGCAGCCCTGCCGCTGCTGGGGAGCCCACCAGAGAGGATGCCATCTACAGTGTTTGGACCTGCGAGGGGATGGAAGTTTTGCCCAGGAACCTGGTATCTGACGCTAACAGCGACTATATATTGCACACCTAGTATATGCCAGGTACCCACACATCTGATGGCATTAAATTCCCACAGGAAACCACGGTACAAGATGCTAGGGGATTGCCCATTGTCACCCTGCTAGTGAGAGGCAGAGGAGGCCCCTGAGCCCAGGACTGACCCCAAAGCACCCTTGGGGTGTAGGTGGGGTGCCTTTCACACGACTCTCCTCCTCCCACCCAACGCCCTCTGACAATTCACATTTCTGGGATTCAGGATCCCTGTTTCCCTTCTCTGCCCACATGGCACTGGGGGAAGCCCAGTGAGATGACCAGCAAAGCTGGGGCTCTTGGTCCCCACATGGCATCCTAACTGTGTCTTGGGAAGATGGCACCAGCTCAAAGCCCTGTGGACAAGCTAGAATTTGGGATGCCTGGGCTCCCTCAGCCCCTATGCAAAACCATAGGCAGCACTGGAGTATCAGGACCTTGCCTTGCAAGCATCCCTTTACAACAGGGGGAGGCCAGCCGCACTTCTGAAGAGAAGTGCCCAGTGGTGGCGGGCAGCCTGCAGGCCGGTGGTCCAGCCAGAGGCTCCTGGTGAACAGGCTCCGCTCCAGACGTCTCGGCAGGAAGGCAGAGCGAAATGCGAGCTGGGGTCGCCCCGCGCTGCCTCCAGGTCACTCCGAATCTGCTGCCGCCCTTCCCAGCCCCTCTGCGGAACCGGGACCCTAGCCAGCCGCCTGGAGCACTGTGGCTCCCGCCCCCGCGGCCCCCGGCCTCGATCTTCCCGGAGCCGCTGGGCGCACCCACCTCCTCCACCGCGCTGCGCAGCTTGTGCTGCGTGTCCTCCATCAGCTCCTCCACCTCGCGGAACATCTCGTTGAGGGTGGCCTCCTCCTGCGGGTAGCTGAGGGCCGGGCCGGGCTCGACGGGAGCCGACGTCGCGGTGGGAGCCGGCGCGGGGGCCGTGGGGACGGCGGCCGCCAGCAGCAGGCCCAGCAGGGCGCCCCCGAGCCGCCGCATCTCCGCTCTGCGCGCACTGCCGCCGCCGCCTGTGTCGCGGGACGCGGGCTGAGCGCCGACCACCCCCTCGCCGCCCGGGGCCCCGCCCCGCCCCGCCCGGGGCACTGGGTTCTCGCCAGCCCCCCGGCGCCCTTCTTCCCCGCCCCCACCCTCAGCAGGGACAAAACCGAGTCCCTTACGGCGCAGCTTCCCGGGACAGAGACGCACCCACGGGTCCAGCGCCGCGCCGCCGCGTCCTGAGCCCCTCTGCACCCCCACGGCTGAGCTCTGCCCCCCTCCCCGTAATGGCTCCCCTCCCCGAGCCACGGCGCCCGGGTCCCCTACACTGACAGCCCCCAGCTCACCCCAACTCCTGGGTTCAGCGGGTTCGAGCCCTGCCCCCTTCTCCACCCGGTCGAGCGCAGCTCTCAGTGGCGCGACCCCATGCCCACCCCAACCCCAGCCCAGCCCCGTCTGGGTGTTCAGGGGACAGCCCGGCACCTCCCCCACCCCCGCCCGCGGGGTCGCACCCGAGTCCAGCGCCCGGCCCCTCACCCACCCAGGCGAGACCTAGCAAAGCCGCCCCTCACCCACCCGACCGGACCGAGCTGCGCTCCGGGCTGGACGCGCCGGGCCTCGCCGGGGGGCCGCCGCCGGGCCGCAGCAGCGGGAGCGGCGTGGTGGGCGGGCCGGGGTGCGGGAGCGCGGCTGGGATGCTGCAGGGATGGTACCCGAGCGAGCCCGCAGCGCGCTCCGCCCGCCCGCCGGCCCCCGCCCCGCGGGAGGGGCCGCGCACAGCCCGCCGCCATTGGCCAGCCCGGCGCCGCGAGCTCACGGCCGGGCCTGCCGCCTCTGCCTCCGTGACCCGCTGCTCTGGAAGCCGGCCCCTTCCACGGGGCCCACGTCATCCTATCCATTGTCATCTCCGGCTTGGGTGACTGCAACAGCGTCCGGGAGGGGAGCAGGTGAGGGGTCTTCCCGAGTCCCGCCTGGCCCTCCCCAAGCCGTCCTCCACCTAGCATGCCGCCAGTCCTTCAGGAGGAAATCGCAGCCCCCCAGCAGGGCCTTCAGCGCCCACGGCAGGCTGGCCTCAGTCTGCGCGGCTGACACCACACTCCAGCCAAGAGAACCCACTTGTAGCTCCTGGAATAGGTCAGGAGGATGTCAGCAAGCTTTCTGAGGGCGGCAGCGTGCTTAAGACCAGACATCTGCAGCCAGCCTCCCTGGTGGGAATCCCAGCTCTGCTCCATCTGGCCAATTTACCAGAACTGTCTGCGCTCCAGTGAGCCCAAATGTGAAACGGGGCTTATAACTGTAAGTGTACCCACCTCATAGTTAGCAAGGACAATGCTCGTGGGAAGCAGGAAGCACATGCTAAGTGGAATATGTGCTAAATATCATCACAGGGACAGAACTTTGTCTTATTCACAGCAGCCTCCCCAGCACGTAGAACAGGGGACACTCACTATTTGTTAATGATTTTTAAACTATGTGAGTTGCTAGAACAGGGAGTACTCATATATTTTTTGAATGAACAAGTATTTCGTTTGTCAAACCTCCTCTGATTTCCTTCCATTACTCTTTCTGTCTGCACAATCCTCTATCCTTTCACTGGTCTGGCTGATTCCTCTTATCCTTCTAGACTCGAGTTTCCCCTCCATCTCCCTGCTCACCGTGTGTCCTCAGGTTCCCCAAGCATTGTGTGCTTTTCTTTCTTTCTTTTTAATTGTTAAATTTATTGGGGTAACATTGGTTGGTAAAATTATATAGGTTCCAGGTGTACAATTCTACATTACATTGTCTATACATCACGTACTCACCACCCAGAGTCAGCTCACTTTCCATCACCATATACTTGATGCTCCCTCCCTACTCCCCGCCCCACCCCCTTCCCTTCTCCCACTCACCTCCCCCCTTACCCTCAGGTAACCGCTAAACTCTTGACTGTGTCCCTGAGTTTTTGTTTCTTTGTTACTTTCAATTTTATATTCCCCACTGTGCGCTTTTCCATCACTGTGCGCTTTTTCCGACTCCATAATCTGCCTGGTCACTGGCCCATTTCCCCCCAGAGACCCGGAGGTCCTGAAAGGCAGGGACTGACTTGCTAACCTTTGTGTTACCAGGGCTGAAGCCATAATATACCCTTAGCCCCTGGGAAATGGATGGGCTCATGATTATAACAATAGCTGTTGATACTGCATTATAGCAACACCATTACTGAGCACTTGTTATGTGGCAGGAACAGGTGTAACTCATTTAATTCTCTATTTTTCTATTCGCATTTTACAAATAAGGACCCTTTCCTAAGGCCACGGAGCAGTAAGTGGTTTGAGCCTAGGAATCTGGTCATAGAGCCTTCATCCTTCCCTGTCAAACTCCTCTGCTACAAACCTGTCTGGGCAGTTTTGTTTATAAGGATGTTTATTAAAGCTCTATTCACAAGAGCAGAAGTGTGAAAACCACTTATTAGTGTTAGTGTTTCAGCAGGAAAATAGATAAACAGGGATTTATACAAAGTAGAATACAGCAGTTAAAGTAATGAACACTATTTCTAGGCAACAACATGGATAAATCTCAAAGAAACATAATGTGGAGTGGAAAAGGCAATTTGGAAAATGATATGCACAGAATTCTATGTATGCACATTTAAAAAACACAAAACAACAGTTCATATTGTTTATGGATGCTATAAATGTAGTAAAAAAATACAGAAATGTGCCAGATGTCTCTGAGGTGGAAGGCAGGGGAACAGATGGGGACCATTTTGGGTGGTATTTATAACATTTTATCTCTTTAAGAGAGTGTACTAGTGTAAAGGATTCTGAAGCCAAGTGTCCAAATAGTCACCCCTGTTTAATCACCACAGCTGATTAATTCCATATGGGTTTATGTGTGTCTGTGTTGTATTATTTCTGGTATAGGTGACATAGTTTGTGAGTATACTGAAACCAAAAAAAGCAAAAGGCAAGCTCCCCACCCCCACCCATCACTGCCTCTAAAAAACAAAACAAAACCTCCCTGGCCATACAGAGTTTCTTAGATCTGTTCATGGCAGAAATGCTCACCTCCCCAGGGCCCAGCAGCGGCCCTCGTTGCTGTGAGGTGAGAGGCAGGAGTGGGAGGGTCCACACACAGCCCAGGTGGAGGGGCATTTCTCTTCATGAAAGGGCCTCTGTGTGCTTGAATGGTTGGGAGGGCCTTCTGCAGTGGGTGGAAGGATCGGGCAGCTGGAGCCAGGTAATGGCTCTGGGCAGTAGATGGGGCTTATCTGCTCTTTTCCAGGGGAGGAAACTATGCAAAAAAAGAAACCTCAGATGCCCAGAACTTACAGACGCTTGGCTGGGTAGGTGACTAGTATGCACTGATTTTTAAAATGTTAACCATTCAGAGTAATTCATTATACCAGGGGAGGGTTGATTACACATTTCTCTTATTTGCTTTCCCTTCCATCTTAGAGACTGTACTGAACATAACTTGGAAAGAATGTGAAGAGTAGGTATCTGCACGGCTATGTAGTTTTCTCTGCCAGAATGCAAGCTGCTATGTGAGACTGCACGGGACACTGGTCCCTGCCGCCACCTCCGGTCCAGCCAGGGGCTCAGTAGGAATGTGACGAATAAATGCAGGCCCTCTAGGGGCAGGCCCTGGCCCTCGAGGGATCTGCAGTATGTGAAGAAACAGAGAAGCCAGCAGATAATGCCAGTACAGGAAGATGGAGGAAAAGGGAGTGGAACTGGCTACTGAAGGAAAGGAGGGTGAAGAAGTACAAATTTCCAGTTACAAAAACAGTCACGGGATGTAAAGTACAGCAGCCGGAATATAGTGAGTAATATTGTAATAACTGCACGTTGTCAGATGGGTGTCAGACATATGGGGTGATCATTTCGTAAGGTATATAAATGTCTAATCACTATGTTATACACCTGAAACTAATGTAATCGTGTATGTCAACTGTAATTGAAAAAAAAATTAAAATAAATGAGTAATAATAATTAAAAGCTGTCTCTTTCCAGAATGTTTATGGGGGTTGTCCATCCTGGTCCAATTAACTCTGGTGGACGTGGAGGGTCATGTGATAGCCTCGTGGATGACCTACCTCTCTCACCCTTTGACTGGAATGGAGATTGGATGCTTTCTTGATTCATCAGATTCTTTCTTGGATTTCGAGATGGAGACATCATTCAGCTGCTTGCGGACAAAAGGCAGTATGAAGAGAGAAGGTCAGAGAGAAAATAAGGAGAGACAGGAAAATGCGATTCTATCAGCCCAAAGTGGGTGGGGGAGGCGATGGAAAGGAAGAGAGTAGCTGCTTCATTCCATGTGTGATTCTGGTTCTCGGTTCCAGTCTTTCTCTTTTGTGAGTCTGAGACCCAGCTGCACCATCTGCCCTTAGACTCTGTGAGAGGTTTTTAGATTCTTCTCATATTCTTCCCTTCCTTCTGAGCTAGGGTTCCAAACAGTCTGGGGTGGGGCTGCTTATATTTGTCAAAGCAATCCTTTCAAGGAAGGTTTGCATTAGAGAAACTTACGGCCCCTCTCTGAGACCCATGGATTAGAAACAGAGGGGCACCATGTCCTGCAGACAGGGAAATGCCAGCCAAGGGCCTCCTTCCCTTTACTAGAGGATGCCTGATCCGCAGTGCCAGCCACCAACTTCATCAAGCCTTCCCAGGTCCTGCCTGGACTTTGTGATTGTTCTGATGAAATTGGTGCCAAGATTTTTCTGAATGGAAACTCCATCTGGCTTTGGAAAGAGTGTTCACGTGGATTCAGGGTTTCCATGAGTAACCACCCCTGAATATCCAAAACATACACTGACTTTGCCAAGTTTCCATGGGTAGGTGAACAAAAGAGACCCAGAGGACCATACTCCTGGCCATCACCCGTGCAGCACAGCACAGGAGAGAGGGGCCCAGGCCTGGCTGTCTCACTCTTCTATTTAGCAGGTGGCTGTGCTCTGTACTGTATACTCCTGGTGCGTGTGTGAGGTGGAGGATGACTGGGAGGAAGAGAAATTTGGTGGAGCCAGTGCCAAAAGAGGAAAAGCAAAATTAATGCTCTCGCACAACCATGGAGGAAGAATGGCTAGAAATGTTTTTCTACCTCATTATCTTATTGCTTGGGGACAACATGCTTTGTTTATTTCTTCCCTGGAGCAATTTCCAGTGCTGGTTACATAACGGAATCACCTGTGGAGCTTGCTAAACAATGCAGATGCCTGGGTGCCCTTTGGGGATGCTGATGCAGTAAGACGCGGGGCCTCTCAGGCTGCATTCTGCAATGGTTGCTCCTGAAGATTATGTTATCATCAGGCCTCAACAAAAAGCTCTCCTCCCATTCCAGCAGCCTCTTCGCCCCTCTGGGGAGCAGCATAGTCAGGCCAGCAGTGCTTGCTTTCCTGTGGAGGTTCTTCGAAGCTGATGGCGTAGTGGATAGGTGGCTGGACTTGGTTCTGGGTAGTCCTGGGTTTAGGCTCTGGCTCTAACTGTCATGACCTGAATATCCTAGTGTTCTCCAGCTATGGGCATGTTAGCACTCAAACCATAGGGCCCTTTGTCCACACCCGTTGCCACTTAGAAGAAAATCTGTAAAGTACACAAGGAATATGTTTGTAAATCTGAGAGTCAGTGATGGTTTCCAGCACCTTCACCATCTTTATCTCCAGGATCATTGTGCCACCTTGATGATAATGTTTTAAGATGTAGTGAGTGGTGTTCGCAACTGCCTGGCAGGGTGTTTCCAGTTAAGTGGGGGTGGCTGTTATTGTATTCTGCTATATTAAGATCTTCAATGTTCAGCAATAAAAAGGAATGCACTACTTATACAGATGACAACATGATGCATTGCAAATGTGTTATGTTAAGTGAAAGAAGCCAAACTCAAAAGACTACATACTGATTTCATTAATATGATGTTCTAGAAAAGGCAAAACTATAGAGACTGTAAACAGACCGTTGGTTGCGAGGGGCTTGGATGGGAGAGGGGTTGACTATAAGGGGGTACAGAAACATCTGGGGGATTCTATGCCTTGTCTGGGGTGTTAGGCAGAGGACATTGATAAACATTTGTCAAAACCTGTGGAACTGTACATGAAAAAGACTGCATTTAATGTATGTAAGTAACTACCCAGATTCAAAGACAACGGGGTGAAAAAGAGAGAATGTAGCTTGCCCAAGGTCAGAGCCAGGCATTCCAGCAGGTATGTTGAACTCCTGGATCCAGACTTTGACTTGTTTTGCAAAATGGCCTCTCAGAACCTCAGGCAGGCCCACAGGTGAAGCAGGCCGTCCTCAGGAAATGGTCTGCCTGTGGTCCAGTGTGTCACACAGGCCAGCAGTGGGGACATGGACGTGTGGGGAAGAGAACTGTGTTCTCGTTGTGGTTTTGCTAATTTCTAGATTTATAATCTTGGATAAGTGAATTTATCTCTATTAACCCTAGTTTTCTCATTTAAAAAATAACATCTCCTTTGTTAAAAGGGAGCAATAGAAGCTGACCTTAAGAAACAGGTCCTTGTTGGGAAGCACGACAGTATCATTGTAAAGGGTGGGGGTCCTGCCACAACCCCAGCCCTGCTCACTCTCCAGCCAGGTGACCAGGACAAGCCTCTCCCCCTTTCTGAGACCCACTTCCCTCGTCTGTAAAAAGAGGACAGGAACTGCATTTACCTCGTGGGCCGGCTGGGAGTCTTGGAAGAATTAGTCCGTTAAGGTCCTCAGGAAAGCACCTGGCCTGTAGTAAGCATCGGTGAATGTGAGCTATTATGATATGATCATCCTCAGCATCATTACCAGGCCTGCCCAACAAAGCTCCGGCAAAGAGACCCGGGAACAGAGCTCCTGTGTGTGCTCAGCTAGGGTTCAAGGGAAGGCAGGGTGAGGCGCGTGTCCACAGTGATTTTGCTTAGCCCAAGGGTTATGGAAGGTCTTGGTGCAAATAGCTCTTTTCTGTTTACTCAGGCAAAACTTTTCTCTGCCTTGGCGCACAGTGTCGCCAGGATGGCTGGGTCAGAAGTTCACATGATAAATCACTCCCATCTATGTTTCGGTCCTGTTGCAGGGGCTGTTAACATTTAGACTGCTTTTCTTTTCTTGCTCAGGTCTGCATAGCCCTTCCTGCAACACAATTTCCATCCAGCCCTCTGATGAAATGTGAGCAAGACTCAAAGTCCCACTGTTAACAAGGGAAAGGCTTATTGCGAGTGGAGCGATTTAGATAGGTACTGCTGAAATCGTGTCTTATTTTGACTCCTCTGGCTGTTCCTTCTTGATCTGAAGCAGACCCTTGGAGTGGGTCTATGCCGAATATCTCTGCAAGACGACAGCGCCTTGCTGCTTTGACTGTGTTGCTTTGGGAATCCACCCCGCTGGCCGAGGCTGCCCAGCACTGTCAGGCAGCACTGCCGGACCCCATCGGTCTCTTTGGCTGGTGGCTCTCAAGTGTTAGTAAGTACTGGGGGCAAGGGGAGTGATGTTAAACTCAGGCTCCTAGACTGTGCATCTCTAACGATTTCCTAGATCAGTGGTTCCCAACCTTTCTCCACTTGTGTACCCCTTTTAAACCCCAATCTATAAATTGTACCCCTTGTTTTTAAAACAGCTGTTTTAAAGACACTTTTGTTCAGTGTCTATCTTAATGTAAAATAGTGGAAATGAGCTAATACATTAGAAAGGAAAAAATACTACACCAAAAGTACAAATCACAGATATAATTTTACAACACACGTAACACAGTTAAATATTGTTACTGATTATTTTTCACATGCCCCTGAACTGCCCAGCATGTACCTCGGGGGCACGCATACTACCTCTTAGGAACCGATGCCCTAAATGGTGCCAATACTAATTGTTCAGGAACCAAATCTTTAGAACCTTTTATTCTTGATTATTGAAGGAGATAAGATTCGTTGGTGATCAGAAGATGGTGGTAGACTTGCTGATAGCACTCCAGTCCAAGTAAAAGAGAGATTTTTGACTATAGATAAAATTGGAAGAAAAATTGGAGTGCTTTCAAAATTTTACATTCTACTTTCTGCCAGCAGCTACCACCAAACATTCTTGATTGGGTTTAAATTATAGGACTAAGAGAAGAAAATTTGGTGAAAGATCTGCTCAAGAAAATGGACCACTCAAAAGTGTCTCAGAAACCAGGTGAACAAAGAAAGATGTTTACAGAATACAACTGATATTCAGAGGGCAGAGCTGAGAAAGCAGGCCGAGTGTCACATCTAAGGTAAGATGAAGCCAGAAACAGAGGTGGTCAAAGTGAGCAGATAAGAATCAAGTTTGGATGTGGTACCTGACACAGGTTAGGGCAAGCAGTACAGATGCAAATCTGTAAAGAATATATGGGGACTGGAGAGCAGCCTGCTTTTATGAGCTGATGGCTGGAGAAATCCTAGAGTGGGCAGCTGATAGCTTAAGGCACCAACCTGGACCAAGCAGTTCTCTTAAAACTTCAGAGTTGCGTAAGCAGAAACATTATGCTTTTTTTATTAAATTTAAGACTATTGTTTAAAAAGATTTATTTTATTGTTTAAGAGAAGTTGAGAGAGAGAGAGACAGAAAAGGTGGGAGAAGAGCAGTCTCCACAGTTATACATCATTAGTTGTGACATAGATTCATTCCACACAAGTGGATGTGGGGCTGCACAGGGTGGGAACTAAACCTGGACCTTCCGCATGGGAAGTGACAACCTTTGCTGCTGAGCCATCCCAGCGGTTACCAGTTGCACCATATTTCAGCATACGGGTTCCCATGAGCCTGGGCCAGGAATTGAACCCCAGGTCTCGCGATTTCGACGCAAGCACTCAACCAATGAGCTATCCCGGCATCCCAGAGAAATTATGTTTTAAGAATCACACTTTATAAAACTACAATGATATATTTTCACCTATCAAAAAAAAAAAAAAATGAGACTGCTCTATTTCATTCATTTGTGTATTCATTGATTCTACAAATATTTATTGGGTGCTTACATGTGCTGGGAGGTGGGAATAGAGTCAAATAAAATAGCAAAGACTATTTTCATAGAGTTTACATTCCACAGGATAAAGAGAGACTCCCCCCACACACACATACACTCACACAGAGACACAGACAAAAAAAGACAGAGAGAGATAATATTGCATACTTATATTTCAAGTAGTGATCAATGCTATGAAGAAAATAAGACAGAAAAGGCTGAAAACGAAGAAAGAGAGTTGCTATTTTATATGTGCTTTGGCTAGACTTCTCTGATAAGATGACATTTGAGCAAACATGAAGAAAGTGAGAAATGGTATCTGATAAGAGTCTAGCATCTAGAATAGGCAAAGAACTCTTACAACCCAACAACAGAAAGAAAAACAACACAATTTTTTAATTGCACAAAGGGCTTGAGTGAGTACACATTTCTCCAAGAAAGACAAACAAATGACCAAAAACACATGAAAAGACACTCAACAGTTTATCTCTTACATTTAAATCATTAGTCACTAAATAAAGCAGATCAAAACTTCTTCACACCCATTAGAATGGCTATCATTTTAAGAAAGGAAAATAAGTATTGGTGAGGATGCAGACAGGTTGGAATGCTCAGGTATTGCCAGAAATGTAAAATGGTTCAGTCACTATGGAAAACAGTTTTACAATTTCTCAAAAAGTTAAACATAAAATTAGTATGCAACTCAGCTATTTCAATCTTAGAATTAGAACCAGGCACTCAAACACATACATGTACACACATGTTCATAACAATACTATTCACAATAGCCAATAGGTGGAAGCAGCCTAAATGTCTATCTATGGACGAATGGATAAACTGTGATATGTCCGTACAATGGAATATTATTCAGACTGAAAAAGGAATGAAGTACCGATACATGCTACAACATGGGTGAGCCTCCAAAACATCACTCTAAGCGAAAGAAGCTAGACACCAAGGTCACACATATTGTATGCTTTCATGCATATGAAATATCTAGAATAGATAAATCTATCATGACAGAATTGTCTGAGACTGCCAGGGAGGTGAAGGGGAGAAACTGCTTAATGGGTGAGGGGTTGTATTTAGAAGTAATGAAAACATTTTCAAACTAGATAGAGGTGGTAGTTTCACAACATTGTGAATGTATTAAGTGCCACAGAATTGTTCACTTTTAAATCGTTCGTTTATGGTATGTTTCACCTCAATAAATTATTAGGGGGAAAAAGTGATAAACAGCTAAGGCAAAAAAAGGAAAGTGCAAAATGGTGTGTGTACATTATTACCGGTATGTAATTATCAGCATGGAGCATCCCCTATTAACCTTTCTGTACTGATGCCATTTGTAAAATATGCATGTATTACCTATGTAAAAAATTGAAAATAAATTAATGAATTCTTTTTAAATATAGTCCTGACTTCAGAGTCAGACCTGGTATCTCTTTAAGTCTGCCTTTCTTTGGTTCTTCAAGATACTTAAATGTCTCCCCAGATGCCTCTAAAGACACTTTGGTGCCATCCCATTTGATCCATCCCACTCAGTGTGAATTATCCATAAGCTCTTTAAACCCACTGGGACTCGGAACTCCTGTGTCTCCCGCCTGGAGGCCCCTGGCGGATAGCAGCTTGGCAGCTGATTGCGTCACCTTGACTCTCATGGCTTGTCTGGCTCCAGGCAGTCCGGGAAGGCCTTATCAAACAAAATCACCCGGCCCCATGGCAACAAAAAGACCTAGGAAAATGTAATTAGTGTGGCCTCCAAATATTTTATGCAACTAAAATCATGTTAGTGCATATGCTTAGTGAGTTAGAAAAATTGCATGTAAAAATCTAAGAAAATGATTAATATAATATGTTTCATGGGTTTCTCTATTCACCATATATAAACTCACCAATACAATATTTTCAATGATCTTTCAAACCAAATTTACACTTCAGAAGCAAATATCAAACATACTGATTCCAAGAATTGTCACAGAACAGAGAGAGTTCATCGACCTGGTGCTAAAAGAGCCAAACAGCGAGAATTGCGGTGGAGAAATATTGGCTGATTTATTGATGAATGGGTCACCCAGGAGAATGGGAAGCTAATTGTCAAAAGCCTGAACTCCCTGATGGTGAGTAGGTTACATATTATATAGGCAAGAATCACAGGACACCGTGGGTTAGGGGCTCTGGGTTCTGCTGGAGCTGATTGGTGGGAGGTGAGGTAAGGGCAATGAATAATTCTTCAGGTCTTGAGGACAGGTCTAAGCTCTTTTCCAGCGTCCCTCTGTCTGGTCTCATGGGAAAGTAGCCAGGGCGTTGTCCCACCTTAGAGCTCAGGAGCTGAAACATAACTTAGGCCAAGATGTTTTCTTTAGCCTGTCAGAGGTCCAGACCTTGTGACCACTAGTCAGGTCTGGGCTACTGTCTTCTGCTGCCGCGGGGGTTGCTGATTATCTCGGGGGAAAGGCTAGATCTCTGAGGGGTGTATAGAGAGAGGGATATGATTTCTAGAGCTAGGATTTTAAACTACTTTTAATCAAAGTCATAAGGACCCTCAGTTTCAAAGGGAACACAAGCACAGTTTTTATTTTTGTAGAAAAAAATATAAAAAGCCATTTAGTTTTGCCAATCATCACTGTATATTAATTGATATAAACAGAAACAGTGACCTTTTCTACATAGAACTATTTTTTTTTCTTATGTATATGGAATCCACAATTGAGAAGAAGTTTTACTCAAAATTCAGGTGATATGTAGTGGCCATAGTTATTAATATAAGCTTTAGCCAGTACTTCTTGTACAGGATAGTACATTAGAATTTTCTGGGATGCTTTCAAAGTATCAAACCTCACCCTCACATCAAAAATTCTGCTGCTATAATAGATTCTTGGGCTTAGAATTGTGGCTATTACTGCTTTTTTTGGTCAAAAAAGTTTCCTAACAATTTTCCCTTTTTACATTCTGATAAACAAGCATAACTTTGCAATATTTTAAACAGTTACCATATTTTGCCATGTATAATATGCTCCCATGTATGATGTACACCCACCTTTTTGGCCCAAACTTTCAGGGAAAAAAACTTTTGTTTTAATTTTTTTACTTCAAATTTGTATTTGTTTGTATTTAGGTACTTGTTTTTTGTATTATAAAGGAAGTTTAGCATTCATTTTTTAAATATATTATGGTATAAGAAGCTTCATATAACAAATAATTACAAAACACAAGAACAGACACAAGGTCAGAGAAAGGGAGGTGAGCAGGAGAGAAGGGAAACGGATAGAAAGGCTGTGGATGGTGACCCAGAGCCCAGCAGAAGAGGGAGTGAGCTGGGAGCCGGGGACATGGGCCGGAATGCAGCCCTTGGCCGGCTGGAAGCTGAGAGCTGACAAGGGCGGAGGTGTAGGAGCCTGAGGTGTGGGAGGCTGAGGAAGTGCAGTGTGACCTGGATATGTCGGGGTGAGCCAAGGCGATTATCATATTCCAAGGTATTAGTTCGCATATGGATATCATTATTGAGTCCTACAGTTACACTTTTAACTCATAAGCACAAATAAAAGAATTAAAAACATTTATATAGATATGGAATTAGTACTACGCATGCATAATGTGTGTCCTTATTTTTCCCTCACAAATTTGGGCAAGAAAGTGCATATTATACATGGGAAATTACGGTCCTTTCAATCCATGAATTGTATCCTCATATAAAGGCCAGATATTTTTTAACATCATTGAGAATAAGAATGAAATATATGAATAAGAATAGGTGAACAGGGGATGCTGGGATAACTCAGCTAGTTGAGCACTTGCCTTGCAATCATGAGGTCCAGGGTTCGAGTCCTGGCCCCAGCCTGTGCAAACCCATATGCTGAACTGTGGCACAACTGGTAACTGCTGGTCTCAGTGGCAGGGAAGGTTCCCGCCTCCCATGTGTGAGACCCCCTAGTTCAGGTCCCGCCCTGCATGGCCCCACGTCCACCTGTGTGGAATGAAACTATGTCACAACTAAAGATGTACAACTATGGAGACTGCTCTGGGCCCGCCTTACTTCTCTCTCTCATCTTCTCTCAAACAATAAAATAAATCTTAAAAAAAGAAAAAGTGAATAAGTGGACTTCTCTAAGAAAGATATGCTTTGGGATTTGATTTTTCCCCATTGTTTATACTAATTGAGTAAGAAACTATTATATATGGTGGGACAGTTTTTTCTTGTAGCTGTTGGGTTTTTGTTGTTTTTATTTTGTGACAAAACAAATGTTGACTTACCCTGTTCTTATCTCTGAACTGGTTAATAACTGGGGGTGGGGAGGGCAACCAGATGTCGAGCTGCTGGTAGCTGGAGAGGCTGTAGTTTACATTGCTTTGAGTCAGGAGTGACCTGGGACACTGGGAAAACTAGTCAAGACTTGCAGGCTCGGACAGTGGCTTCTACTTGGAGGAAAGCGCCTGGGGAGAAGAAACTGGGAGATTGTTGTGAGACAGGAAACCAGGAGTCTGATAACAACTCTGCCCGGACACCAGGCTCATTATCTCGCTGCTGCAGCCCCTCAGCTCTACTCCACTCCATCTCTGCTCTAGTCCTGCCCTCATTATCTGCACATGAACTCTTCAGTGGGGACTCCCAGCCTCCACTCACACCCCCTCGGGTCCATTCTTTAATCCAGCACCACTCAATACAAATGTATACGGACAATCCTCACTTAACAACCAAGTTCCATTCCTATGGCTAGGTCGTTAAACAAATTGGTTGATAAGCAAGGAACTTAAAGGCAGATGTCTTGTGGTGTGTTGTGGTGTCATAGGGTATGTATTTTTCAATAGATAGCATATCATGTGACACCACACTTATAAATGAAATACAGGGTCGGGCAGAAAAAAGGCCCTTTTTAAAGTAGTGTAGTGTGCTTGAGTGTGATATTGCTATGTTACAGAATTCTGTAATAAAAGATTTGGTATAGATTACCAGCTCACAAATAGGGGACATTACTTCTGTCAGACCCTGTATGTAGCTTTGAGTGATTGGGAATGCTTCGTGTAATGAGTACCAACCCACTGTGGGAATAAGCCAAAGACTGAGAAAGGAGACTCCCAAGACTCACACAGACTGGGGATTCCCTGTACCAGTCAAAAGTACAAGCAGTCATTAAACAGGTAGATGGTTCAGTGAGGAGTGGCTGTGTTCACATTTAAATAAAAAGAAACAGGTACAATAAATTTTAACAGTATATTTTATTTAACCGAATGCACCCAAAATACTATTATTGCAATATATAACCAATATAGAGCTTATCAATGAGATATTTAAAAATTTTTTGTTTAGTACTAAGTCTTCAAATCTGATGTGTGTTTTACACTCACAGCACATCTCAGTTTGGACCAGTCCCATGTTGTGGTGGCTGTCATATTGGACAACAAAGCTATAATCAGCCACACACACACACGAAAAAATGATCTCTGAACAATTCATAACAGATCTTACCACTTTCCCTCTTAAAACTCATCTCTATGCAACATAAAACATTTTATATACCCTTTGGCACACTGATTCTAGGAATCTGTTCTTCAGAAATGCACACATAAATGTTCAGAAGTGTATGAACAGGTATGTTCATTGTAGCTTTGTTCCCACTGGTAAAAGAGTCTGGGTTTTGAAAACAAAATGCCTGGGTTTGAATCCTGGCTCTGGTACAGAATAGCTGCATGACCTTGAGTAAATTATTAAACCCTTATTCTTCATTTCCTCATCTATAATAACACCTACAATAGTGGGCTGTTCACGGGTACTAAATGAAATTATGCACATCAAGTGCTTCTCCTAGTTTCTGGTCCATAATAGATGCTCAGTAAATCTTAGTGATCATTATCATTACCAACAAAGAAAAAATGTGACAATAGAAATGCCCAGCAGTTACGTACTGCATTACGGCACCGTCGTGTGGTTTAAGCTACCGGAGAGCAGGGATCATGTTTTACAGCATCTTGCACAATCTTCTTCCATGACACACAGTAGGGTGCCCGGGACATGGTGAGCACTCAGGAAGCATTTGAAGGATGAGTGGCACAGAAAGTCTTTAGAATGAATGAAGCTGCTCACAATGGAAAGACTATAGAGGAATATGTACAATATGGTTCCATTTTTGTAGAGGGAAAAGGATGCATGGTGTGTATAAAGAGGATGAGTTTGATATAGAACCATGAAGCATATCAAATAATTCATGGTTCTGAATAGGGAGGTTGACAACAGTTATGTTTTGTTGTGGATCACCTCATACTGGATTTATAGACTTGTCCTATACAAGTCATCTGGCAAATTCCATGGCTCATCTTACTCATCCCTGTCTCCCCACTTACCCACACTGTTCTTGGGCAGGTTAGGGGTTAGTAATTGTTCCTGGGTTGAACCACAAATTATTGCTTCCCTTGTCCCCACCTACACTATGAATCAGTGCTTGTTCAGAACGCAGAGCTCCTTTTAAATGTTCTCATTTTTTTTTTATTGTTTTTGACAGACAGAGAGAGACAGAGACAGAAAGAAGGGGGAGGGCCCAGAGCAGTCTCCATAGTTGCCCATCATTAGTTTTCCACATAGTTTCATTCCACAGGTGGGTGCGGGGCCCCACAGGGCAGCAACTGGCGGGGAGCCTCCCACATGGGAGGCACGCCTGGGGCCCGAGCTGAGCCGGGGGCCTCCCCACATAGGAAGCTCAATCCAGTGAGAACCGAACTGGGGGCACACCCCAGTTCAGCATATGGGTCCACACAGGCCAGGGCCAGGATTTGATCCTTAAACCCGTGGGCTGCAAGACAAGTGCTCAACCTGATGAGCCATCCCACTTCCCCTAAATATTCTTATTTTAAATCTAAGTCCTGAAATGTTATATTATTAAATATGCTATCAGGCTTGTCTCTTCCATTCCCCTCAAGACCTAATGCACAGTGACCCTTAGTAGGTGAGTAGAAAATATTAGCTAAATAAATGACTTGAATGATAAAAGTACTACAGAGCTCAGCACAGTTTGAAACCACTTTTTCCCAGCGAGTTACTGTTCAGAATGACAGGAGAGAAAGACCAACACAGTCCTGTGTACCGTGAGCTTCCTTCCTCTCACAATACCACTCGAGGCTTCCTGTCTAGTAGAACGTGGAAGTGGTATTAACATGTGCAGAACCTTAATTTCTTATATAATTTTTTATGCCCCATTTATTTATTCATTCAAAGAATAAGTAGAGGTTTAAATCATGCCTGACCCTGAAGATATAAAACTGGAAGCGGCAGGATCCTCTTCTTCAGGAGCAATCTCTTGCTCTCACTCTGCTTTTTGCCAGCTTAAGAACCAACACCTAACAGCCTCTTCCTTTTTCTTTTTTCTTAAATTTTCCCACCAAGCCTAGAATGAATCTAACTCTAGACCAGGAGTTCCCAACCTTTTTATACCCTAGGGCGCATTCTAAAATATCAGTAGGGCGGCGGGCACCAGCTATTTCTAAGGATATTTATTATTGAACAAGAATAAAAAATAATAAACAAAAATAATTTTAAAATAATAAATTTATTGTACAAATTAGATACACACAAAGAAACATATATACAAAACGTAATACAAAGTAAATAAAAAACACACGTATAATAAAATCATTTAAAAAAACATAAAAGAAAACATAAAAAAAACCCATCTGTCAGTGTGATCTTTGGCATTGCATTTCATTGGCCAGTGCCTCGTAATTAGGAGAGTATGACAACAACCCTGTTAGCAAACAATTAAGATGCTCATCGGTAAGTCGAGATCTATATCGTGATTTTATTAAATTCATGTTTGAAAACAAAGATTCGCATAAATACGTTGACCCAAAAAATGATTTGATTTTATATGCCGCTTTTTTTTTTAATGGGAACCTTTCTTTGTCGACTATGTTCCATAAGTCCTCTGATATTAAGGATTTTAGCAAAATATCGTTCTTAAGGTTCAACATTTCTAACTCCAGTTCTTCTGCTTTCCCCTGAACAAGGTCTGCAATACATGCGGCTAGTTCTATTACATTTATTTGGCAAGTAAAAGGATTGCTACAGAAGGAGACAATTGGCTCGGTATTTGTAAACTGCAGAAATCTCTCTTCAAACTGTTTTTGAAGCACTTGCAGGGTCTCAATAAATAATGACACATTTAATTCATTGTTACCTAGCATTTTCCTCATATATGGGAAGTGCACGAGAGACTTGATATGCAGATGTGATATCAACAAAGTCAATTTTGCTTTAAATGTGTTTACAGAGCTTATCATTTCAGCTCTATTTTTGTCTTTTCCCTGCAACTCCAAATTGAAAGAATCTAATTTTTCCATGGTGTCAGCAAGAAAACCCA
>PVKE010001297.1:0-13448 GCA_004027555.1 Craseonycteris thonglongyai
AAAAAAAAATATATATATATATATTAACACAGATACTGGAGTGATGCTGTCGTAGATGACTTACTTGCTTCTCTACACTTTCTGTATGTTTACACTTTCTATGATGAGCTCATCTCAATTTAAAAAACCACAATAAAGCCATCTTCATTTTGAAAATAAAAAAACAGGGCCCTTTGGGCAGCTTCCCCAAAGCTAACCCTCCTTCCCGCACAGATGCTCCCTCACTGCTTCTTGGGGCGCACTCTCCCAAAGAGCAGGGATTCACTGAGCCCTGAGCCGGCTACTCCTAGGGACACAGGCCACTTTATGGAGCTTCCCAGGCAGCCCTTAGAGCCATCAAGCTGGGGGAAAACTGCCATTACAATTATATGGCATGTCCATACTGTGATTATATCCATGCTGTGATGAAAAACATTATGCCGTTTCAAAGACCCAAAATGATCTTACGACACAGAAAAATGGATGGATCGCATACAATTTTGTCAGTTCTAGTCAGTCTAATAAATGAACCAGGTATTCTGATTTTAAAAGAAATTTATCGCAGCCCTTCGTCAATGCCACTGATGACTTCTGGCTCACAGCCCAGTCAGGTCGGAGTGGGGTGCTTTACCACCATCCAGGGCTCACTCAGTCCCCTACACCCTACCAGCTCTGCTCCTGCAGGGGTAACCAGCACCCCTGGGTTCCTGGGTCCTAACCCTGCCCTGCCTCTTATCAACTGTGTGACCTTGGGCAGGCCACTTCACCTTTGACAGTCCCAGCTTCCCACTCTGTAAAAGTGTGAAGAGTAAGAAAACCTAACTCACAGGGTCTTGAGAAGCCAAAGAGATAAGAATTATGAGAAAGGTCTGTAAGCAGTGAAACACTAGGTAAAACATGGTCATTGCCCTCTTGCTAGGAGTGGGGCAAGCTGCCGTACAAACACTCCTGAGGAGTGTGTACAAAGAAAGAACGAGTTTACTAGGGTCCTCCGGTAAGGACTGCCTCTCTGGGATGGGGCAAGTCTGCCAAAACAGAGAAAGGGGCTGAAGGGGAATTTCAAGAAGGTGGCAGTTTGGCCCAGCTGACCTACACACAATCTAAGCTAGAGATGAGTCCAAGTCTGGAACCACAGGCCAATTGGGCTGCATTTCTGGCCTAAGTTGTGTCTGTGTCAGACAACCACCTCCACAGACACATGTATTTGTGATTTAAAAAGAGAACGTTCGTCTGAACTCTTTCCTGGAGGAGCAAGAAGCTCCCTCACCTTCCAGAACTCCTGCATCCCTTCCCCGCCCCTGAAGGAAGGGGTCACTAAAACAGCACTGTGGCAGATAAAAATCTGTCCCTCATCTCCCCAGGTTTCATTAGCAGAATGCCACACAACTCATGGATTCATTGTACTCCCGGTCTGATTATCCAATGTTTATTTCAGCATCTTCCAGGAAGTTGTTCATTAAGGGTAAAAGCACCTGCTTACTGTAAGAGACTATTACACAAAGACTCTGGCGTGGGGGCCTGGGAAGAGCATTAATTAATGAAGTGAAACTGAACAAACATGCTATAAATTAGAAGTCTAAAAAGAAATGCCTGGCATTTAGTGGACTAGGATAGAGAGCTGAAATAAAACGTCATATTTTTAGACCACAGTGGTATTAAAAAAAAAAAAAATGGGAGGGAAAAAAATTTACAAAAGGTGGCAGAGGTAACGATCTATTTCTGGAGCAACTAAAGCCTATGCTTCCATTAAGAGAATTATAAATCAATTCTGTTTTGTCTGGGGGCATCTACGCACTGTGTGTGCTAAATTAAAAAGCTTCACATGTCAGAGCAGCTCCTTCTGAGGGTTCCATGGAACAATGCCGACTGAGGTACTCAGGCCCGAGTGAGGCATGGCCTGGTACGAGGAGGAAGTGAGGAGTTGTTGTGACGTGTCACTAACTTACTGGGCACAGGCCATCCTCTGAGCACCAGTGTCCAAGAGAAAATGTAACCAAAGCTCAATTAACTGGAATGCCACCAAAGCAGCGGACCACACCCCGTCAGGCTAGGTTCTCATACGATGCTTTTCCACCCCAGAGGCATAAGATTCTTTTTTTCCCCCTTTCCTGAAAAGCAGTTTCCAAGGCTAGCTTCTTTGCTGATCATTTATTCGGCTTCTTCATGTCCCTTACTTCATCTCCACTTCTGAACAAGGACAAGGACAAGCAGTGATGACCCTGAAATCATGCAAAAATCCCAAGAAACCCAGAGCCATTTGATCCCACTCATCGTAATCCACTTACCAAGGCAGAAAAAAGGTCACAGCTGCACAAGGGTTTTGGTAACAGGTCTGGGAACCCCAGAAAAGTCTTTTCTGCTTAACGCTCAACTCAGCAGGGAATTCAGAAATCGGAACCTCCCGTTCTTCAAGGCAACAGGGAGGTGAGGCAGGTTCCCCCTCTGACTCCCGCTTCCTGCCCTTTCCCCAGGCAGGCCTAGCCAGGAGGCACTAACCTTCCTGATGCTGAGTCACAGAGCGTAGAAAATGGGAAGCTTGTGCTACGCCTAAAGCATGCTTCCCCAACATTCTAATTCTGTGGCATGCCCACCAACTTCTAAATTTGCCACAACACATACAAGGACTCAGTGGAGTAGGAAGACCAGGAGGCAGGCCAAAAGCTTGCGAAACCATGGTGGGCCTCTGACACGCAGACATTTGGTGGTGCAAAGACGGGGAGAAGAAAGAAAAAGGGAGTGGGCGTGGAGGAGTTAGGTCTGGGGGCTTGGAGCTCAAACTTTGAGCTCAAGTGAGCATCAGGCGCTCATGCCATATTCAGTATGCTGAGAGCACTTACTAAGAGCATTCTGTTGATATGCCCTGTTGGATGAGAACTCCAATATGGACTGAGTCAACACTGAATGCTCAGTTCACTTGCCAACCAAGAAGCGGCTCGCTGAGGCCAGAGGAAAGCAGAAAGTGAATGGTGCCCGAGATCCGGCCCTGTGCCAGGCCCCTGGCTCATCTGCCTAGTCTTCACAATGGCTCAGTCAGCTAGGTATTACGATCTCCATTTGCAGGTGACGAAAAGGAGGCTCATGGTTTGGAAGTAGATGAACTAGATCTGAATTCAGGACTACTGGTGTATCCACCACTATGGCCTTCAGATTCAGTGGTGCACACATGTGTGTGTATGAATGCACATATGTGTGTATGCATGCATGCATGTCATGTGTGATGTGTTGAGGAGGGATGGAGTCATCTCTTTGGATTGAAGCTTCCTCCATGCTCACTAAATGTGAGCCAAGGAAGAGAGGACACTATGCTATTGTGACTTCAGCTAACTACGTGACCTTGGGCAAGTGTCCTGCCTCCTTGGTGCTTCATTGTCCTCTATGAGCTGAACCACAGAACCCAGAAAATGATTCAGTGACTATTTTCTCAACTCTCCCAAAGATGGTACATAACTCATGTGGTTCTAGAGGTACAGGAGAAGAGCCAATCTATTACATATGGACGGCACAGGGCCGGCAGTAGGGCTGAATTCTCTCTTGAACCTGGTTGAGAGGACTAGATGGTCTTTAGGGTCCCAATGGCTCTGACACCGGCCCATGGGTGAGGAGGCTGTGTGCCTGTGCTATAGGAACTGTGCAAGGGGACATTCCTCAGGACAACCAAGGTTGCAGATGAAGATGCCAGACCCCCTGGACCACATTATTTCAGTTCAGTGTCTTCCATATTTCCTTTGCCTACCTACTGCCTTTAACTGTGCCCACCTTGCCTCAGCTGTGCTTTGAGGAATCAAGGGAGAGGTCCTACATAGGCCTTTAATGGGATAAGGCCCTACCTCTCATTCTCTTCCCTTAGTGCTAGCTCGGGGGTAGGGCAGCAATAATTAGCAAGAGATAGGAACGGGATCAATAAGTAAGCATATGAACCCCCGCACTTTCCCTGCCCTCAGAGGACATGGAGTTTCCTTTATCAGTTCCCCAGCAAGAAAGAGAAGTGGGTTGTGCCCCAGGAGTGAGCAGGACCCACCCCTTTCTGGGCCCCATCCAGAAAATATCCTAATACTTTAAAAAATAAGAGAACTCCTAGTTCTTCTTCACCTTCAGCTTTGCTTGGGAGGCCCTGGATGTGGGGATGGGACTGAGGCACCTGGGAAGGGGTAGCACATTGTAGAATTCTGCAGCTACCTCCCCAGGGCTCTCAAGAAACATCTGGTTCAGGGAAGCTGGGATGGCTCAGCGGTTTACGCGCTCACTTTGCAGCCCCAGGGTCCGAGGATCAAATCCCAGCCCACGGGGACCCAAATGCTGAACTGGGGTGTAGCCCGCAGTTCGATCACACCAAGGCAAGCTTCCCATGTGGGATGCCCCCAGTTTGGCCCCCAGCTCGCAGGGGCATGCCTCCCATGTGGGAGGCCCCTGGCTCAGTTCCGGCCCTGCACGGCCCCCTGCCCACCTGTGGAATGAAACCATGTCAAAACCCTGATGAAGTACAACTATGGAGACTGCTCCGGGCCCTCCCCCTTCTCTCTGTCTGTTTCTGTCTCTTTTTCTGTCAAAAACAATAAAATAAATCTTTTAAAAAGAAAGGAAGCAACATCTGCCTCAGCAGTAGCCATGGCACCATCTTTGCCTCAAAAAGGATGTATCTAGACAGAACAAGCGCACGCCAGACTCTGGATCACTCACAAAGTAGAGATGAGGATAAAATCACCCCTAGGGAGGAAGACAGAGGAGACATTTATTTCAAACCAATTTCACCCACGGTGGAGCAATCACTAAAGCCAAATGGGAGAGCTGCGTGTCTATGTGTCACGGCGTATAAATGCGGGGAGAGTGAGCGAGCGAGTGCAGCCCCCAGCCTGCAGCAGCTGCTGTGAGGGAACAGAATCTGCTGACGAGGCTGCTCATGGGCTCTGAGAACAGACTGAGCTGAGCACCCTAAACAGGCTGGGAACAGAGAAACCCAGAACCAGGTCTCTCATCTGCAAATAATTGGCTGTGTGACCCGGAATGAGTTACTGCACCTCTCTGGGCGGCTTCCTAGGATCACTTCTCAAGTGGGTGGCCTTGCCTGAGAAGAGAACATGGACTTAAAGCCCTGAGCTTGCCCTTTCCAGCATCACCCACCAGCTATGGGACCATGGGAAGACTCTTAATAGTGTCTCTGGGCCTCAGTTTCCCCATTGACAAAAAGACATTGATTGTAATGGTAGAGCCAAACTTAGACTCTCGCTAAGATCCCTCGTAGTTCTTTCGAGCTCTACAGCGGTTCTCTTCAGCAAGAGCAGATGGCAGGGAGGAGGGAGCCCTGGCCGTGTTCTGGCACCTGGCACCAGCCAGCGATGGGATTGCTGTATCAATGAGCAGATCTTTGTTTTCATGAGAGAGCTGAGGCTGAGAGGAGTGAGAGGTGCCCAAGGTCCCATAGCTGATCACAGACAGAACAGACCTTAAATCCAGTGACCCAAACCCAGTGCCTCTCCCACTCCACATGCCTCAGGGAAAGGCAAGCAAGGCCCTGGGGCGGAGCCTCCTTGGGGGCAGGCAAGGGGACAGGGGATGGTGCGATCCCCCTGGAGGCTTGTTGGATTCTGGGCACCTTGAGTCTACCAGCCCCTCAGTCAAACCCGAGTCCAGCCCATTCACCCAGCCCTGTCCCGAGGGGGCCTTCCTCTCCTGGTGCACCGGCAGGGTCTCTCCCTGCCACCTGGAGGAAAGCCTCTGAATTTCACTGTCTCTGCTGGGAAGCCGCAGCCTGATCCCCGTCTTCTCCCTCTTGTCAGGCTCCCAGCAGCTCTGCCCCAGCCCTCTCTCCTCAGGACTGCCAAGACCTCTTCTGCAGTCTCTTCAATCCTCACGATCCCTCCCCTTCTCGTGGGCTTTCTACACATGTCCTCATCCGTGCTCCCATTTCATCCTAGAAGATCCCCTGATGAGGACCCTGAGGTGGGACTTGGGGAGAGGTAAGGAGAGGCCCACAGTTTCAGTAGCCAAATAGGGATCGAGTGGCACAGGAAACAGAAGGCTGACGCTTGCCCAGAGGTGGCAATAGGCACTTCACCCTTTCCTCTGGCATCTTCGCAGTCCCTGCGCATATTTGAGTCATTTAGGGACATTTTAAAACATCCATGCTTGGGACCTCACTCCAGGCCAATTAGAACCAAATTTCTATGGGTAGAGCTTGGGCATCAGTATTTTTTTTTAGTTCCCCATTGACTGTAATGAGCAGCCAGGGTTGAGAACCACCCAGTAGGACTCCCTGAGGGCAGAGGCTAGGACACTCTAAGACACCAGCCTACCCAGGGGCCACCTTATCTGCCTGTTTCTTCCTCCCTTCTCACTCTAGCACATAGGTCCCCGGCCTGTGTGCCCGCCTCCTGTCAATGTCCTGGTTCTGCCTTGGACTCGCAGGGCTCCCCTGCCCCACGGAAGTGTCACTGAGTGGCAGAAGCAGGGGTTAGCTAAGCATTAGTGAAGTTGCCTGCCACTGCCAAGAAACCATCCAGGCCCAGGTAAAAGAAGAGGGCAAAGCTGCTGCACCAGGAATGTCCCCACAGCACATCTATATGGGCAACAGACACAGGGCAGAGGGCCTTGTAGCCACACACCCCCCACCCCCCACCTACCACACCCAGGGCTAGCACAAGTGCCCTGAACACCAACCAACTACGTACCTGAGCCCCTTTATGTAGCTGGTGAATGAGCAAACCTTTACCAGCACCTGGACAGGCAGGTGCCCTAGCATCGATGGCCCATTCCATTCGAGGGACAACCCTGTCGTTCTTCTCTGCACTCATCTGTCTATCCCACCATTGTTTACCAAGCACCTCTCATGTCAGGCACTAAGGAGAGGCAGTGAACAAAGTGGACGTTTCTCCCCACAGAGCTTAGCTACCATTGCACCGGTGGGGGGCACAGAGGCTCAAAGAGGAGTGACAGCCTGTCCATTACTGGGCACGGGCTGAGCCAACCCAGCTCCTCCGGCACGGTGACCCATGTCCCTTTTGCCCAACTGTACAGACAAAAGCAGCCGGGACCCTCCTGCATGGACGGGGACACAGAGCTCTCTTAGAGGAGGCTGGAGCCAAGCCCAGGCCCAGGTCTGAGAGCCCTGAGGTTCCCCAACTACCCGTTCTTCCCACTCCCTCCTCTAATGAAAATTCTGAAAGCTGCAATGAAATTCTCTTAATAAGCTCTCGTTAGAAATATGCTAATGGAAAGAAGCTGATATTATATGCCCTGAAACCCCAAAGGGAGAAGGCAAAAAAATTCAATATTGAGTTTTGTCTCATTTCAAAGACACTTTCAAAGTGACCATAAATCTTTTGTGTAAAGTGACATAACAAGGAGCTGCCAGCAGCTCACGTGTTAAAAATTAGCAGTTGCCAGGGGCTACTGCATGCATTTGACTTTCCAGCCCTCACTACAAGGAGTGGGAAGGGACCAACTCTGTTCAAGGTATAGACTGACCCATGCAGCCTGCCCACCCGTGGGTCCTGGGGCAGGACTCGTGGCTAGAAGAGGCTGCAGAATGTGCCAGAAGAGCTGGGCTCAGGAATCAGGTAGGCTCACCTTGAACCCCAGACTAGATGGGGTTGGATTCTACTAAGTGTATATAGCTCTGGGACAAGTCCCTAATGGGACCAAGCCTGTTTCTGGCTGTGCGACTGGCGACAGCATGTGTACCCGGATGGATCACCGTGGGTGCTGTCTAGCTTATGGTGCAGTGCTATAGTCAGCTGGCCAGAATCAAGAACCAACGTTGTTAATTACTAACCAAGTGACTGTGGATAAACGACTTAATCTCACAGAAGCTCTGTTTCCTCATCTGAAAATGGAGATGGTAATTGTATCCATTGTGAAAATTAAATGAGGTAATTACACACTGTATCGAATAAGCATAAACACTCAACAAATATAGCTGCTACCACTATTGAGCACATAGTAAATAGTAGCTATTGTTTACAGGGCTGTCTCCTTCAGTTGCCCCAGACTCCTCCTTCATTGCCAATGATAAATATCCCTGGGCGTTGTCTTCTAGCCTCTTGTTTTTCACTTGCTGGGCAACTTTGGGAAACTGATTTAACCTCTCTGATTCTTAGCTCTCTATCCTACAAAGTGAGGATAACTCCTGCTTTGATCTATCTGCAGGGAGGTTGTAAAGATTACAAAGGTCATGCAAAGTGACACAGATGTGGGGAACTACCAGCAACCACCTCCAGCAGTAAATCTGTTGTAGATGCCATGGTGGGCCTCCCTCCCCAGGCAGCACAGGACAGTCTCTCTAGACCTCAGAGAATAGTCTACATTCCTTCCAGACAACAGTGACAGCTCATTACAACTTTTAATGCCTACAGATTTCTAACTAAACTAAGGTGACCAGATTTTAACATTGGTAAAGCGGGACACCATTGACCGGCGGGAGGGGGTTCTTGATTAAAAATTTGGTCTATCTCCCACCGTTCCCTAGCTTGTCGTGCATTCTTTCCCAAAATCGGGACTTTAAAACGCGGCGGGACGCAGGACAAATTGTTAAAAATTGGGACTGTCCCGCCAAAAGCGGGACGTCTGGTCACCTTACAAAAATCCCTCTTATTGGCTGCTGAGAAGACATGTACCTTCTCGCCCTGTCCTCAGGAAAGATAGAGACAAGCCAGTGGTTACCATTTGGACAGAATGTCCTCACAGTCTAGAACAGCTTATTTTTATTTTCAATTCAAGACACGGGCTGCTATGTGACTTTACAGTGCAGGACCTCATGTGGTTCCTGCCAGGAACCCCAACTATCAGGGTCAAGTTGCTATCAAGTTTCTAGTACTTTCTTTTTTTTTCTTTTAAAGATTTATTTTTATTGTTTTTGACAGAGAGAAAGAGAGAGAGAGATACAGAGACAGAGAGAAGGGGGAGGGCCCAGAGCAGTCTCCACAGTTGCACATCATTGGTTTTTCCACATAGTTTCATTCCACAGGTGGGCGGGGGGCTGCACAGGCCAGGAACTGGGCCGGGGTCTCACCCCGGCGGGAACTGAATTGGGGGTACTCCTCAGTTGAAGTAGTGCTCATTGGAGCCCCAAAAAGTCAATGAACAGCGTATGGCTAATTAAAGTGAGATGCTACATTTCATTCAGTTAGAGCTACAAGCAGCAGCCCCCACGTCCCAACCAGCACCCCCTTTCATGAGGCTCTGGGGAGACATAGCTGCTCTGATCCCTTTGAAAGCTGTGGTCCCGCCAGCTCTGGGGCAGGGGGCTGCGGCACCCAGGGGAAGACAGCAGTTCAAAGCCCACCAGGCGGGCATGGTAAGGTCGGGTTGGGATCAGGAATAATTAGGACATTCCGGACCACGAGAATCAATAACACAATTAACAAATATTGTGCTATTCCTCAGAATCTTGCTACGAATTATACTGCCTTTGATCATACAATGTTCCCTGACTGTTAATGACATGTAATGTTAATTACCAGAGAAAGGGAACTACTCAGAATGAAGACTTCCTTGGAGACTAATTAATATTCTTTGAGAAGTCACAGAGCCTGTGAGAGGGGCCTGTCCTCCTGGCTGTGGTGACTTAGTCACCTCAGGAAACCCACCCTCCTCGCCCCCAATGGGCATTCCTACCTACCCTCACACATAGCAGGCAGGCTACAAAGACTTGTTAGCTGACTGAAAAAATGGATGAATGAATGAAGAGGTTCATCTGGGAATCTGTTAGAATCTTAGGATATGAGGACAAGAACACTTTGAATCATAACCTAGTCCCTGTTTCCAGCTGGGAAAACAGGGTAAAAGAGAAGGGATTTACCCAAGCCACGCCCTTGTCAATGACTAAGTAGGGAAGAAAATTCACGTATGACCAGCGCACACCCCAGGGACCAGCTTGCACAATTGGCAGCAGTGATTCAGAGCCCATGGCTGAGCCCCACGGGACTGGGCCATGGTGCGGTGAGGGATCTGGGCCTCTGAGGAGGCTACTCCCTCCAACTGAAGTCTCTGCCACACTTATAGGCACATCCTCTTTGTACAAGCACATGTCCCCTACCTGGAGCACCTTCGCACCTGCCCTCTCCTCCTTCCCTTCTCTTCCAGGCACCTTCTCCAGCCCTCAGTCCCCTCCACTCTGTCCTCATGCATATTCAGCACCTCGCACAAGGCCTGGCCTACAAGGGTGCCCCCTACCCTCCCACCGGCTGGCTCTGGGTTCCAATCTTGACCCAGGTGACCAGTATCAGAAACTCCAGGGAGCAATGTGCAAGGTCCTGCCCAGCCCAGCCTCCCAAGGATGGCCACCCCTGGAGCTCCCCAGTGGCCCGCTTCTCCAACACAGGTGCAAGGCCCTGTTCTGCCACCTGTCTGGGAGCAGCTTTGCAGGAGACAGGCAGCCCAGCAGCACCAGCAGGAGCGGCTGAAGTAAATGATAGTGTAACCCTTGCTTCCCGAAACAACAACATCATAACTGTCAAGAGCAATTTTCCACCCCAGTGGTTTAACACCTGAACTGGCGCTGCACTCCTCTCTCTCCCCCGGCACGCTCACTGGTGCCGGCTCTCTCCCCATGGCGCTGCACTGAACTCAGCCCCTCCAGGAGCCTGCTCTTCTGGAATCAGTGACAAACAGGCAAATCAGCCGCCCAGAGCCACGAGGCTGCAGGGTTAGTCAGCACATGGGGTCTTCCAGGAAGACAGGACGGGGAAAGCCCACAGGCTCACAGATGGGGTCCAGCACCTGTCAGCATCTGGATTACAAACCATCCAGGGACTTACCAGGAATTCCAGCGTTAGATGGCTTCGACTCCCTGTCACAAAGATGCAGTTATTAACTTCTACTGACTAGGTTCATATTTATTTTCCTAGAATGAGAGGCGAGGTGTGGAAGGGATATGAAAGACAGAGGCACCTCTAAAATGTCACCTGTCTGTTGGGGACCTACCAGAGAAAGACTCACACACTGGAGGTAATCATCAAAATCCATAACAATTGGAGGGGCAGAAGAATTGACCAACAGCCCTCCTGCTGGGCCAAGGTACCCCTTTAAATTGATGGGTGAAATCTTGGAGTGATCTCAATGGGGTGGGTCCAGGGGAGTCTGGGGTGGCAGAGGGAGCCCTCAGGGCACCTGGGGAGGCAACTCAGCTATTTACCAACCAGTATGGAAGACATTCAATATTTTAACAACCATTACACACACACATACACACACAAACAGACCTCTTCTTCCCTGTGTTACTCCAGTGGAAACTCCTTGTCTTTCCCCAGGGACCCATCAGGCTCTCTTGACAGCCACCAGATCCCCCTCAGGGGAAACCAAGGGCTAAACTGGAGTCACAGAGTCAGGATATTAGAGATGGAAGGGCTCATTGCGAGGCCCTTGTCCACGCCTGGATTAGCAGATGTAGACACTGAGGCTGCTCCTTCCAGGTCACTCCGGGACTTAAGGGCAGGGCCTGGATGAGACCCTGGCCCACTCAGTGCTCACTGAGCTGACTGTCACCAGAGCTGAGGCCCAGGGTCACAGCTCACCACACTGTGCGGTAGGCAGGTAGTTGTGCACGTGCAGTGATGCCCACCCCTCGGTAACTGCTCAGAGGCAGGACCACGGCGGGAGAGCCCCTCAGCCGAGGGCTTTGCCCATGTTTGTCTCTGGGTGAGGACAGGGAGAGTGGGGGGGGCAGGAAGGAAGCTGGGCAGACCCTAAGACACCAGGCTCCAGGAGCCTGGAAAAAAAGAAAGCACACCCCGAATTCAGGATGTAATGCAAACAAAGGTGAAGGGGTCAGGAGTCAGGTATTCATACTTGCTGATGTAACACACCCCAAACATGATCTTCCCCCCAAACGCCTGCCCTTCCCACAACCTTACCAGTGACTCGAGCCAAGAAACTTAAGAGTCATCCTTGATTCTTCTCTCTCTCATACCCCTCCTGCCCCTTCTCAGCAAATTCAGTTGGTTCTTCCTTCAAAATGTATCCTGTCTCTGATGTATTCTCCCTACCTCCACTGTCCCCACCCTGGTCCCACCCACGTCACCTCTTCCCTGGCAATAGCCTCCTCACTGTCTCCCTGCTTCCACCCTGGCCTTTGACTCAGTGAGTTGCTTCCATGGCGAGCACAGTTCTTCCCAGCAAGTGGTAGAAGACAGTGATGGTGCCCAGAGTGGCATCCACCAACCAAGCCAGGATTTGCTTCTCCCCACAGGGTTCCCTTGGGGAAGCTGATGGGTCAGCGGTCAGGGAAGGAAGTGTTGGTGGATCAAGGGGTCTTGATGCCTACACCCAAATTTAAGGACATATCTGGTCCCCTCAGCATGCGTGGCCTGGACTCCCAGAATCTCCCTGCTGGAAGGATGCCCGAGGTCCCAAACTGACTTCCTATCAGCACGAGGATCTTCTCACGGCAGCCCTGAGAGGGACCCTGCAGCCTCGGCTCAGAAACCCGCACTGCCAGGATCGCCCATACCCCGATTCTGATCGCTCCCAGCACCTTTCCACACACTGGTCCATGGTCCTCCATGGGGTGTTCACAATGGACTAGCAGTCCCCTTGTCCCCAGCAAAACCTTCACACTGCAGAATCAGAGCTGCCGCAACCTCTCCCCAGCACCTGGAGTCACGGGTTCCACCTGTCCCCTTCAGGGAGCCTCACCCGGCACGTCCAGGCCTACCTTGGAGACAGGCACACTTGGTGGCTCTGGCTGTGCCCCTGTGCTCCACCATCTCTCCCTGTGGCAGACCAGGGCAGAGCCTGGCCCCAAGGGGAGGGAGAAGATACCTCTCTAGGCATCAAGGCTCCTGTCGGCTCCTAGTTTAGGAGCCTTCTGGCTCCTGTGGCTGTGCACCCCCATCCCTGTCCCCCTCCCAGTCCCTTCAGCCTTTGTTAACCTACTGACTAAAACAGGAAATTCATGTCCTCCCTGTTCTGAGGTGCTCACAGCAGGCAGTGCCAGCCTCTACAACCCAAGTGTAAGACCACCCCTGCCCAAGTCAGGGCATCCCAGACAAGAGCAATATCCAAACTGAGAGGCCCTCACCATTGCAGCCCAATTCCCTCTGTTCCCAGAGAAGAGAGCTCAGAGAGAGGTTTCAACCAGCCCAGGGTCGAAGAGCAGGTGCAGAATCCCACTAGTAAGGTGACCAGATTTTACCATTGGTAAAGCGGGACACCATTGACCGGGGGGGAGGGGGTTCTTGATGAAAAATTTGGTCTATCTCCTGCCGTTCGCTAGCTTTTCGTGCATTCTTTCCAAAAATTGGGACATTTTTAAAACGCCGCGGGACGCGGGACAAATTGTAAAAATCAGGACTGTCCCGCCAAAAGCGGGATGTCTGGTCACCCTACACTAAGTCCCAGCCTCAGCCCTACCCACAAGGCCTCAAGAGCCACAAGTCAGATGACTAGGGGCTCCTGCCCTGGGGCCTGCACAGGCTCCTGCCCCAGCTCCTGCCCCAGCTCCTGCTCTGGCTCCTGCCCCAGGGCCTGCACAGGCT
>PVKE010001297.1:13548-104123 GCA_004027555.1 Craseonycteris thonglongyai
GGCTCCTGCCCCAGCTCCTGCCCCAGCTCCTGCTCTGGCTCCTGCCCCAGGGCCTGCACAGGCTCCTGCATGGGCTCCTGTACTGGTTCTTGCCCCAGCTGCTGCATGGGCTCCTGCCCTGGCTCCTACCCCGGCTCCTGCCCCGGTTCCTGACTGGGCTCCTGCCCCGGCTCCTGCCCGGGCTCCTGACCGGGCTCCTGACCGGGCTCCTGACCGGGCTCCTGACCGGGCTCCTGCCCCAGCTACTGACCGGGCTCCTGCCCTGGCTCCTGCCCCAGCTACTGACCGGGCTCCTGCCCTGGCTCCTGCCCCGGCTCCTGACCGGGCTCCTGACCGGGCTCCTGCTCCGGCTCCTGCCCCGGCTCCTGACCGGGCTCCTGCCCCGGCTCCTGCCCCGGCTCCTGCCCCGGCTCCTGACCGGGCTCCTGATCGGGCTCCTGACCGTGCTCCTGCTCCGGCTCCTGTCCCGGGGCCTGCACAGGCTCCTGCATGGGCTCCTGCCCCAGCTCCTGACCGGGCTCCTGACCGGGCTCCTGACCGGGCTCCTGCCCCGGCTCCTGACCAGGCTCCTGACCGGGCTCCTGACCGGGCTCCTGCCCCGGCTCCTGACCAGGCTCCTGACCGGGCTCCTGACCGGGCTCCTGCCCGGGCTCCTGCCCGGGCTCCTGCCCGGGCTCCTGCCCGGGCTCCTGCCCGGGCTCCTGACCGGGCTCCTGACCGGGCTCCTGACCGGGCTCCTGACCGGGCTCCTGCCCTGGCTCCTGACCAGGCTCCTGACCGGGCTCCTGACCAGGCTCCTGACCGGGCTCCTGACCGGGCTCCGGCCCCGGCTCCTGACCGGGCTCCTGACCGGGCTCCGGCCCCGGCTCCTGACCGGGCTCCTGACCAGGCTCCTGACCGGGCTCCTGACCGGGCTCCTGACCGGGCTCTGGCCCCGGATCCTGACCGGGCTCCTGACCAGGCTCCTGACCGGGCTCCTGACCAGGCTCCTGACCGGGCTCCGGCCCCGGCTCCTGCACGGGTTCCTGCCCCAGCTGCTCTCGCCGCTCCTTCCTGGGATCCTGCACACAGGCTCTCTCCCTGTCCACCCAGCACACTGGAGGGCAAGTATTTACACATCACACATAGACAAGGCACCTATGTCACACATAATGATATCTCCACTGGCAAATGCAGCCACCCTCTCGCCTCACTGCCCCAAGGGAACCATCCCATCTGTGTTGCACTTTCCTGATCACAACTGGCAGAACAGTTTTAATCCCCGAGTGAGAAAACAAAACCAACTCGGCTTTAATTAGTCAAAGTGAGTGAAGAAGTACATATGTCCTGTCCTACCAACATCACCTCACACACCCCAAGTCATGGCAGCTACAAGATCCCACCACTGGAGGATACCAGGCTGGCCACAGGAAATCAATAACCCCTGGGGGCGGCAGGGGATAGAGTACTGACTTGAGGGGAGGAGGCACCAACTACAGACAAGGCTTGGGGCAAGGTAGCCCCACCAGCATCACCACCTACTGCCCTACAGTGGCCCTAGCTGCAGCATCTCCTGCCATCTTGCCCCTGCCACTAATGTCATTGCGAGAGGACATTGTTGGAAGCACTTAAGCAGGGCTCCCAGCCCCCTAGCACCTGTCCTGCAGATGCCTGACAGAGGAAGATAAATATATTTGTAATATACAGCAAAGTGAATAACAAAGAATTTATATAGTTGTCTCTGACAAAGCTGACAAGCCAGGGCTGGCAGCTTTAATCAGTTTCCAGCTGAGCCCAGGAAATCTACAGGAGCACAGCTCTAACCTTTTGGGCCAATTTCTAAAGGAAAGGTTAAAGTTTTGCTGCAAAGCAAGTTTGTTTGTTTGTTTTTTAATTTAAATAAAAGAGAGGTGTGAGGTGGTGTGTACAGACCAGCCTCCCAGTGGGTAATGGGAACAGGAGAATAGGATTTTATCCTAAATGAGTCCCTGGTGCCCCTCCCACTGTGGGCCTCTGCACGGAAGGCCCAGCAGGCCCCATTTGTCTGATGAAACGCTCGCCTGTGTGCATTGCTTGCTGGCAAATGGGCTGAAACTGCATGTGGCTGCAGATTCCAAATATTCATGTTTGATAAATATGTTGCTAGAGAAGGGACTAAATATGTAAAATGTCCCTCTAATCAGAAGGACCACTGGAAACATTCACAAGTTGGTGTGACCCACGGTATTCCTCTCCTTGTGTGCAGAGTCAACAGTCAGAAGCTTCGTACAGAAAGCTAATGTGGTTTAACTGCAGCCAACCATGGAAACTTCTCCTGCAAAGGCAGGCTTCATGAAAAGCACAGCCCCCTCTTCCTGTCAGAGGCACCCACCTGGACCCGGCATCAGAGCAGCTTCCTCAGAGCCTGTCTGCTCTGCCTGTGGGCTGAGGACAAGACTGGGTGCCAAGTTCCAGCAACAGCTGCTGGCCTTGGGCACAGACAGCCCTTTGCACTCACCTCTGAATCAGAGTCCCAACCTGCACATCAGAGTCACTTATATTGTAAGTGTGGTATAATGATAAATGGGTACTAGACTTAACAGGATAATTACTTCATAAGGTATACGAATGTCTAAGCACTGTTTGTTGCACACCTGAAATATAAGATTGTATGTCCACTGTAACTGAAAAATAATATTAAACACATTTTTTAAATATATATTTTTTTATTTATTTTTATTTTTGACAGAGAGAGAGAGAGAGAGAGAGAGAGAGAGAGAGAGAGAGAGAGAGAAATACAGAGACAGAGAGAGAGCTGAACTGGGGGAGCTCCCAGTTCAGCATATGGGTCCGCACAGGTCGGGGCCAGGATTTGATCCTTGGTCCCCGGGGCTGCAAAGTGAGCGCTTAACCCACTGAGCCATCACGGCTTCCCCTAAACACATTTTTTAAGAATCACCTTGGGAAAGCCGGGATGGCTCAGTGGGTTAAGCACTCACTTTGCAGCCCCAGGGAACAAGGATCAAATCCCGGCCCTGGCCTGTGTGGACCCATATGCTGAACTGGGGAGTGCTCCCAGTTCAGTTCTCCCCAGGGTGAGACCCTGGCCCAGTTCCTGCCCTGTGCAGCCCCACACCCACCTGTGGAATGAAACTATGTGGAAAAAAACCAATGTGCAGCTATGGAGACTGCTCTGGGCCATCCCTCTTCTCTCTGTCTCTGTAACTCTCTCTCTCTCTCTGTCAAAAACAATAAATAAATAAATAAATAAATAAATAAATAAATAAATAAATAAATAAATCACCTAGTGTAGCCTATGGAAAGGAGATTTTAGAAAATGCTGGTTCCTGGGCCCCCCTGCTGGGACTCTCACCAGACAGAGTCCAGGAAAGTTCTGAAAGTCTCTCCAGGACCCTAATGAGCAGCTAGGCTCCAGAAGCAGGGCCCTCATCAGCCTTGATGAGGTAAAAGTAAAAAAAAAATCACTGCTCCTCAACTATTTCCTCCAGCTTGCGATGCCTAAAACTCCCCCTTTGGAGAGAGGCCCATTTTTACAGCACTCCCCACTCAAGCATGAACCCACATTTTAAAACATGCCAGACAATCAGCTCCAGTTATTACTTAAATATTTCTAAGTCCTCCAGACTGTGACTTCTGAAGTGTGAGTTTTCAGACAAGTCTAGATTGCATTCCTTTTTAAATGTCCTCAATAGAATGGGAGAAAATACTTGCAAACTACCTATCTGATATGGAGTTAATAGCCAAACTATAGAAGGATCTTATATAACTCAATAGGAAAAAAAAAAATTTTTTTTAATGGGCAAAGGATCCAAACAGACATTTTCTCAAATAAGGCATCCAAATGACCAATACGCACATAAAAAGATGCTCAACATCACTAATCGTCAGGGAAATGCAAATCAAAACCACAATGAGATATCACCTCACACCTGTTAGAATGGTTATAATCAAAAGAACAAGAAATAACAAGTACTGGTGAAGATGTGAAGAAAAGGGAACACTTGTGCACTGTTGGTGGGAATGTAAATTGGCACAGCTACTAAGGAAAACAGTTTGGAGGTTCCTCAAAAAATTAAAAACATAACTACCATCTGATCCAGTGTATACTTCTGGGTATATGTCTGGAGAAAATAAAAATATTATCTCAAAGAGATATCTGCACCCCCATGTTCACTGCAGCATTATGTGCAATAGTTAAGACATGAAAAGACTGTTAAGTGTCCATCAACAGATGAATAAAAAAACATGACTTATGACTATACCTGTATTAATCCAATATTTATTCAGACATAAAAAGGAAGAAACTGCCTTTTGCAATGACTTGGAAGAAACTTGAGGGTATTATGCTAAGTGAAATGGGTCAAACAGAGAAAGACAAATACTACATACCATTTATATGTGGAATCTAAAAAAAGGAAACACAGAAATAAAGAGCAGAATGTTGGCTGCTGGGGACTGAGAGGTGTGGGAAATGGGGAGATGTTGGTCAAAAAGTACAAACTTCGAGTAATAAGATGGATAAGTTCTGGGTTTGTAATGTACAGCATGATGACTATAGTTAACAATACTATAGTAAGGGAAACATTGCATACAGCCAAAATGACCTTTTAAACCACTTAAACCTCCCATAAAGAGTCACATAAATGGGTGTATACAACCTTATAACATAATGCTTACATACTCTAAGTTTGAAAAACACTAGGCTTGATAAAAACTAGGACAAAAAAAACATTGAGAGGCTCAGACGACAGAGCCTACAGCCTTATCAGCCTATATAGTCACTGTCACATCATGTTGGGGAACAGAGGAGGGAGGGAGAAACTTAAGAGGTCTCTGCCCACCCATCCCAGCTTGCTCCATCCTGCTTTAAGATTAAACCATTATAACATGTTTCGTTATACAAAACTGACTTGTTTGTTGTAGAGAGAATGAAACAAGCTGGGTTCTGAAGCTAGCAGAGAAATTAAACACAACCAATTACTCTATCTTTAGGTTCCTTTTGTTTGGCCCTAAGGAAGAGAAGATGGAAACACTAGGAAGAAGTATTCCAGCTCCAGAGAAGAAAGCTTTGTAAAAGGAAGTGGAGGAGCTCACCAAAGATGGATGGGCTGGGAGACAGTGAGTCCTCATCTGCAGAGGGAATGCATACGCTGAACACTGATTGAACCAGGTGACGTTTAGAGGCCTGGTCTAGCCTGGAGCTTCTGAGCTGGCCAGGTCTCCTGGCTCCCCGTCCTGGGCAGGTCCCCTCAGCTCACAGCTGCCTGGACAGTGAGATGCGGAGCTGAGGAGAGGCACCTGCCAGGAACTCCAGGTGGCTGTCCTAGGATTGCGCTGTGGCCCCTGAGGATTTACGGTCTCCCTCCTGAGTTATGGGAAGGCGGGCGGAGCCGATAAAAAGGAGCCGTCCATGCACAGGGCATCAATCAGCCACAGCCTGACCACTGGAGCAGAGGGAAGATCAGCCTGCTCGTATCTCACCTATAAATTCTCCCTCCTGCACTGGACGAGCAGATGTGTCATACTTAAAGAGGAGCTTATGCCACGGTTTTAATTCCGGGAATGCGTGTAGTGAGTGGGGGAGAGTAAGGAGGAAACAGCCCTAAATGTGGCCTCACTTCCCACCAGAACCCCCAAAACGCCTCCTTCCAGTCCCATCACTGAGCAAATGGTGCTGAGCAAGCAGATGAAAAAGAACCAGACATCTGGGAGCACGGCTACTGGACCAGGCTGGGGGACCCAGTGTGGCCTGAACAAGCCTAAAAACAAGATGGTGTGGTGGCACCTACTTCAGGAGGGCGGACGTGAACACCCTTCCTGCATCTTTTATTGTAGCGCCCGGAAGGACTGGGGTAGGAGAACAATCGATGAATAGAATAGAGCCAGCCCATGGGCTCCTTTCATATCATTGCCAATGCCAATGGGATGGCGCAGGGCACAGCCTACACAGGTGCACGTGGCAGTCCTGCGGGACCAACATCAGAGCCTCATCTTGAGGATGAGCTGGTGGAGAGAACACTAAACCAAGAGTTAGAGATCAAGTTACAGCTTCATCTCTGACTTGCCAAAGGCCCCGGGCAAGGGCACCCCTTCTCTGAGCCTTAGTTTCCTCGTCTGTAAAATGGGGGCGTTAATCCCTGTGCCGCTGGACCTTTCTCACGAGGTCTGGCATGCTTCCTGTGCACTTTACGGAATTTTGGACAGAAGGCAACTTCTATAGAAGACCCTTCCAGAGTCTGTTCAGACCCCAACCCCAGTTCTTAACCTGCCTTTCCAGGGGCCACACCTTTCTGGGATAGAACCTGTAAGAGCTAACAGAATATATAGCCATGCATAAGGTACTCCATAATTTCTGAACTAAAAAGCAGTACATTTGTCTGACAACCAGAGAGAACATTTGAAAGTGGAACTGTCCCAGAAACCCAGAGCCATCTGCTTGCCAGTCCCAAGCAGGTGACTGCAGCTGCCAATGTCTGTGACCACCAGGGAGGAGGAACACAGCACAGGCAAGCCTTCCTGGTCGAACTCCATCTCCAAATGCTGGGAGATTCCAGGAGAGCTAGTCACCCTCTCTGAGCATGTGTGGCTCATCCTCTCAAACTAGGCCTTCCCCTCACAGTGCTTTAGAAACAACAGACTCCTTGATCATCGGAACTCAAGCAACTGGCACCATTAAGCAACCGGCAAACAAATTCCTCAATAATACTACATTTAACCGACAAGGTGCCGGTTAACTGATAGTCTACTGTATTTTCAAGAAAGTCATACTGTTTTAGGAATCTGGGCTTAGCTGCTATGAGACATAAACCAAAAGGGGGTGGGGTGGCACAGCAGCCTGGACTTGGTGTCTGGCAGATGTGGGTTTGAATCCCACCTCCCATCCTCATCCACACCCCAGAACCCTGTGATCTCAGGCAGGCTATAAACCTCCTGAGCTTCAGGTCTGTCATCTGGGAAATGGAGGGGATGCTACCTACTCACAGGGTGATGGGGAGTTGAGAGAACAGGGCAAGTTCCTGGCATAGGTGGGCACCCAGGGGTGGCTGGCCTTGTCAGAAAGCTTCAGACCCCAGAATTTAGGAGATTGGTGTTTACTTCACAGGTAGGAAAAGGGAACTAGCCACTCACAAGAGGAGGACAGGAGAGAGAAAGAAATCTTTTTCTGTTTGTTTTTTTAACTCTCTCTGTCCTTCCTCCTTCCCTTTCCCTTTCCCTTTCCCTTTCCTTCTCCCCTCCCCAGCTCCCTGCTTGTCCTCTGGCCCCTCCTGGTCCCTTGATAGCCCTCCTGGGTCTGGCCTCTGCCTTTCTCTCTGTCTCTTTTTCTCTATTTCCTTTCCTTTTTCCTCTCCCCATATCCCTGTCTCCCTGACTCAGAGCAGCAGGGGACTTATAGAGAAAAGACAGGAAGCAAAGGGAAGGATTCATAAGACAAAGGAGTGGTCTCTCTCCTTCCAAGCCCCCACCACCCTCACCTCCCCGACATCCTGCCAGGCCAGGCCAGGGACATCTTGCTCAGGCTCAGCTCCTATCAGGAATGAGCAGAGATTCCCTCACCCAGGAGACGAGATGTGCTGGGACCCAGGACAGTGCCCTCAGCAAGGTGGCACCGGGGTGGTCCTGCCTGGCAGAGAAAGAGGAGGATGCCATGAAGTCCCTCCAACTCTCCATGAATCTACCCCCTGACCTCACTCATCCTGGAGACCAATGGTTGGACAGAAAAGGGCCAGACTGCCCTGGACTCAGAGTCACTGCACTGCACAGCTCTGTGGGCCCCATTCATATCACTGCCCGTGTCAATGGAATTGTGCAGTGCACAGCCCAGATAGCTGTACATGGCAGTTGTGCGGGACCTCCATCAGGGGTCTTTCTTCTTTTTTTTAGGGGTCTATCTTCTTGAGGATAGGGTAATGGAGAGAACACTAAACCAAGAGTTAGGGGACCATTAGTACAATGACAGCCCCCAGATTTATAGCAGCAGGGCCCTCGTCCCTGAGCTCCAGGGCCACATCACCAACGGCCTGCTTTGCATCCTTCCTTGGAGGCTAACAGGTTTCTCAAACTCAACACCAACAAAACAGAACTTGGTCCTCCCAGGCCCTCCCCTCCCTTCTGCTCCAGGGTTTGCCAATTTGGGGAGGACACCAGCAACACATACTGATGCTAGAGTCATACCAACTCCTATCTCTTTCCCCACATCCAATCCATCAGCAACGCCTGCTGGCTCCACCTCCAAAGTACATCCAGAATCCCACCACTGCTCCCAGCTCGATACATGCGCCAGCAACCTTCACCTGCAGAAGCTCCCTGACTTCCCTCATTCGGGCGGCTCTCCCCCCAGCCGCCAAGGAGAGCTGCTGAAAATACAAATCAGATCACCCTGCTCCTGGTGTCTTGCATTCACAATCGGAATAAAACCCCAATTCCTTCCTAGGCCTAGGAGACCCTCTTGACCACCTCTGGCTTCACCTCACATCACCCGCTCCTTGTTCTCTTTGCACTTTCTGTCTGTTCCTCTAAAAAGCCAGGCTTGAGAAAGCTGGGATGGCTCAGCAGGTTAATAAGTGCTCGTTTTGAAACCTAAGGACCAAGGATCAAATCCGGGCCCCGGCTCATGCGGACCCATATGCTGAACTGGGGTGTGCTTCCCATGCAGGAGGCCCCCAGTCCAGTTCTTGCACCCCCCGGTTCGGTCTCAGGCTGGACCCCTCCAGGTCTTTCATGCCTCCCATGCCGGAGGCCCCCAGCCCAGTTCCCACCCTGTGCAGCCCCTGCCCACCTGTGTGGATTGAAACCATGTTGAAAACTGATGACATACAACTATGGAGACTGCTCTGGACCCTCCATCTTCTCTCTGTCTCTCTCTGTCTCTGTCTGTCAAAATAAATAAAATAAATCTTAAAAAAAAAAAAAAAAAAAGCCAGGCTTATTCTCACCTCAGGGCCTTTGCACGTGCAGTAGTTTGTGCCTAGAAAGCTTTCCCCAGATCCCATGTCTACTTCCTTATCAGTCAAGTCATTTCCTCTGGGTGCTTTCCCTGACCCTGTGCACACACCTGCCCCCACCCCAGCAGTGCCAGCAGCTGGCATGCCACCTGGCCCAGAGCAGTCTGGGTGAATAGCTGCTGAATGGGTGTGTTAGGAAAAGACTCTTACAGCCGCAGGGTGGAGGACACAGCAGAGACAGGCAGCATGGCTCCTCAGGACGTGGCGCTCTGATTCCCTGCCACCCTCTCCTCCCTCCCTTGGGCACACTGAGCTTGCTCACAGCCCCTGTGGCCACACGCAATGCAAGGGGCATCCTCTGTCCTCACGTGGATGCTGTCTCACTGCCCCAGCCCTGCCTTTCATAGCCTTGTAGCTGCAGTGGGCAGAGCCACAGTGGAGCTGGGATAAACCGCTCCAGGATGACGGACCACCACTCCCACCCCGGGGGGAAGGAAAGAAACTGCCCAAGTCCAGGGCCAGGCACAACAAAGGAGGTCGTGCCCCAAGACAACCCAGAGGGGACCCTATGCTACTGTCATAAGGTTTCAGACACCCTTGGTCCAAACCCCTTTTCCATTTCATTTTTACAGCTAAAGAAGGACCCTGAGGGGAGATAGCGCTGTCTGAGGTTGCACAGCCAGGAGTGGAGCTGAAGGACCCATCTGGCAGGACAGACTGCAGTGATCTGCTCCAGACAGGGTGCTCGCAGCCTGTTTGGGGGGGAGGAGGAGGTGACAGGGGAGGTGGCAGGGGCTGTGGCTGGCCTGGCCTTTGCTGGACGCAGCCTCATACCCTCTGGCACCCCTCTTGGCAGGCAGCATGCCCCCCCTGCGACTGCCTTATGGACCTCATGCATCTCCTGAGCCAGGTTCCTTGGGGGCAGCCAGAGGAGCTTCAGAAAATGAAGGTCTGATCCTCTGTTACTCTCTGCTCACAACTCCTGCCGAGCTAGCTCCCTTCCGACAGTAAGACCGAAATTCTCCTGTTGCCTGTAAGGCCCTGCAAGCTCTTGCTGGGCCTCTACTCTTCTTGCCCTTGCTCACCCCACATCAACTTTGCACATCCAGTTCCTTCTGCCTGGGATGCTTTCCTCCTCCACCCGCTCCTCGCCTTGGTACCTGCTCCTGTCCTTCAGACTGCGGCTCTGACGGTTATTTCTCAGACCCCTCCAGCCCCTACTCAACTGTCAGCCTGCCTGCCTACCACTCAGGAACCTCTTCTTTGCTGTACTCACCACAGTGTGTGTGTGTGTATGTATGTATGTATGTATGTATGTGTGTGTGTGTGTGTGAGAGAGAGAGAGAGAAATTAATAGCTATCTGATCCTGCACTGTCCGATACACTAGCCAGTGACCACATGTGCACCTGAAATTCAACTAATACAAATTGAGATGTGCTGAATGGCTAAAACATCTCATTAAGAAATTTTATGTTATTACATATTGAGACGATAATATTTTGTATAGACTGGGTAAAATAAGATATATTATTAAAATTAATGTCACCTGCTCTTTTTGCCTTTTCGGTGAGGTTACTAGGACACTGTAAATGATATTTGTGGCTGGCATTTACTGTGTATTGTGTATCTATTGGTCCAGATCTGGTCAGTGCCTGCCTCCATCACTCCGTGCCCCTCCTGCTCACCCCTGTGCAGGCTCAGGGAGGTGCCCAGGCCCCCAGCACCTTGCATGGGGTCTTGCCCATCACAGAAACTTGCTGAATAATGAAACATCAGGTTGCCCATCCGATTTCAGGAAAGGGAAGTGATGCAGATAAACTACCTGATCTCTCTGGCTTCAGCCCCCCTCCTCTCATTACTTCAACCCCTCACCCCACCCCCACAAAACAAGGACCCAGGCCCACACGTATGGTCTCCAGAGGCTTAGCCAGGACCTGCAGAGCCAGTGTGCAAGAGAGGAGGGGGCAGCCCTAGCACTCAGGGAGTGTGAGTAAAGTCTCTCGCGCGCTCTTAAATATCATTTCTCATGCTTTGGAATGAAACCCATTATTCCCAATTAACCTGCCGTGAACCCACAGTGCTTGCTAGCTTGCCCATAATTATTCATCCGTAGTAATAGCTAAAGTAAATTCTGGCGGTCTCCTCGAACACTGACGTCTCCTTTGGGAAAACTTTCAAAGATGCCACGTCCTTGGTTCCTTATCTAAAGCTTCCCTGCCCCATTTTGTTTCATTTTTACTTTATTTCACTTTATTTTTGTGGTTAATGCTTGAAAAGAAAGCTTCCCAGACCAGAACAGCTCCATCCCAGCGCCGTGTCATCGGGCACGACTCTGGCAGCGCTATTCTATGCCTTCCCACCCGCAGGCAGAACAGGAGGCAGCCGGGCAGCAACCTGACCATCGGGTGAGTCACGCACAGACGACTTTTACCATTAGCCGGCCCTTCTCAGGCCTCCCTCCACTCTGCCATCTCGGGAGCTGGGCTCCACAAGCCCACAGAAAGCATAAATCTTGGGCACAATTTATTTTGGGTTGTCAGATGTAATTTACTAAGAGACCGCCTGCCAAAAAAAAAAAAAAAAATCCAGGAGGAAACCTACCTTGTCATTTTAAATTAAGTGTGGCTCCTTTTGGTCATCTTTCTGCCACCTAAAGGCTACATTAAAGATGCAGAGGCCTTCCTCCTATCATCGCAGTCATAATAACTAAGGCTGGGTGGACAACAGGGAGACATGGAGCGATGAAGGGAAGGTTGGGGAGACAAAAGGGGCTGAGATGATGCTTCCTTCCTCTGGGCCTCCAGGGGGTCTCGTCCAGAAAAGGAGAGCTCCCAGGTTCCTGCGTTTTGCAGAGGAGACCGGCTAAGAAGGCAGTGGGTGGGAAGGGGAAATTTTGTGCAAGACATTATTAATAACATGCTCTGTTTAGGGTCACTTCTTCCTCCTATTAAGAGAGCAGCATCTCTCACAGGGAAAGCCACGGTGGACAATCTGAACCAAGTCAGCACAGGGACGGCAGTGGTGCAGGGCCCAGCCCCCTTGCCTGCTGGGCTTCAACTTCCTGTCTATAACATGGAGATCAAACCTTTCTTGCAAAGTGAGTTGAGTGGTGAGGATCAAATAAGATAGAGTTTTGAAAGCGTCCAGTAGCTTGTGAAGTGCGATACACATGTCAGGGATTCTAATTATTATCACCCTGTAGAATGAGAAATTTGGTCACAGGGGCTCTGAAGAGCCTTTGCAGGGGACACTCTGGTGCCCCTGCCCCCATCTGCTGCTGTTGGGAGTCATGTGACCACAGTGACCAGCAGGATACTGTAGCAGAGGCTGGGTAGGGAGGGGGGCAGTCAGAGTTTCTGCCAGACCCCGCAAGACCAGGCTGGACAGATGCCCACCCAGCTTAGGAGGAGGCCAACAAGACAGAGGAGCAGAAGAGCCAGGGCTGGGAGGGGGGCTGGGCTCCTCACCTCAGGGTCCTGGTCCTGTAACACGAGAGCTGACAGGGGGTGGTGGGAAAGCCCCACCGCAAAGCCCCCAGCAACTCCAAGAAGGGAGGAGACTGTGGGTCCCTTACCTGAAATGAGGCTGGGGTCTGTCCAGGAAGCAGGGACCCTAACCCCACACTGCCAAGTGCTCAGCACATGAGGTGAGGGTCCCTGGAGACAGGGAGGAGGAGGAGGAGGAGGAGGGCAGTGCTGAGTTCTGGGTCATCCCGTCCAGGTCTCCACACACCCTCTACCACATCTTTTTCTAACACGTGCCGAGACTACCTCCACCGGGCTCCCCAAACCTCATCTGGGAGCAGGGCCACCACCTACAGACTCGCTACCCTTTCCCTTTCTTCCAATCACCCCACCAAGTGCCCTCCCTCTCCCACCTTCACACCCTTTGTCAATAGCTCCTTTCACAAGGTCGCCATTACCCACTAATTGTCCAAAATTTCATTCCCTCATCCTTCTTGGTTAAGGATTGATTTAAGAAATGAGTTCAATATCCCTGCCATCTCCAAGTGCTTATTAATTCCCGGCGCCTCCAGCTCACTGCGCAGCGCTCCGCTCCTCTCACCTCACACTGCTGCTCCCCGCACTGATTGGTAAAGCCCCGGCTTTTAGGCCTGCAGGATGGGAGGCCTAATGTGCGCTAATCTATCATTACTTCACACGGCTGGCAGAGTGACGGATGGCGGCGGTGGACAGTGTGCCAGGGGAGATGGTCCTCCGCCTCCCCCTGGACCAGGCTGGAGTAGGAGGTTGGCTCAGCAGGAAGAGGAGGACCACCTTTGCCTATAGGTAGGCAGGGGAGCCACCGCCTTGCAAATGCAGAGACCCATGACATTAGCAGGAATCCACAAACGTCTGCCTCCCACTGAGCCTATCCCAGAGCTGGAAGGTCATGTAGGCCAATCCCTCGTGGGCTGGATATTGCCATTTCTGCCCCACATCTGCTCTCCAACCTGCTCCGTGGCCAGTTTGGGCAGCACCAATAGCCACCTGGCCCTCTGCCTCTGGTAGTGTTCAGCCAGTGGGGAGCCCCAGTAGCAAATGGGGGCGGGGGCAGAGAATGAGGTCAGATGTTCATTAGACTAGCTCCCTCTCTGTGGGGCCACCTCAGACTGGCTGTGTTCTAAAGCGCAGGCCCCATCTGGTGACCTCTCTCTCCTTCCACTTCTCTCTCTCCTAAAGCTCCTTCCTGGCCCCGGGGTCTAGGCTGGGAACAGCCTCACCGTCACTCACTCCAACAGCTGTACATCCCTTGGGCTTTCTGCCCTCACCTTCAGAAGCAGTCCCTTTATTCAACTCCTCAAATTACCCACCTGGGATGTGCTATCAGTGTCCTGCTGGAACCCTAGTAGGAACCCAGAGCAATCAACACACTTTATTTTACTAAACTGAGGCTCAGACGGGACCAGGGCTTGCGCTACGTCACACAATGGGTTTATGGCAGGACTGGCTCCAGACTCCGGTCCTCTGACTGTCCAAGATTTTTGCTCATCTGACTTTCTGCACCCTTTCTCCATCCCTGCCTAACCACAGTACCCATACATCTCTTTACTGGGGCTCACACCGTGAATGACGGTGCCAGCGGGGCTCATGCCAGAGATGGCACATCAGCTCAAGGCTAACGCTCCCCCCCCCCACCCCCGGCACCTTCCTGGTGGTGGCGGACCCCCTCCGGGCTGCGCTGTGGCCTGGGACACTTTTCCTCCCGTCTTTACATCTGCCCCTCAGGTCACAGTGTACCTCGCACTGAAAATGCCGAGCCTCAGGCCACCTCTAGTGTTATACAACCAACCCCAACTAAACCTATCGATTGGGGGTACAAATTCCCTCCAAAAGCCTCTCTTTTTGCACAAGTCTTTCATTACAGAAGACTGTTATCCATTCACTAAATTTCTATTCCAGTTTCACCGACAGGCCGGGTATTAGGCTGGACACTGGAGTTCATGTAGCAGGGAATGTAAATAGCCAACTGCAGCTAACAGTGGAATGAAGCAAAATCTACAAAGCTGAGGATGAATGACTAAATCCCCTCTTCCCATCCCCGTGAGACCAGTGAGGTCCAGAGGGACAACTCCAAGCCCTGTGAGTTGCTCAGGAAGGGTCCAACCTGCCTTCCCGCCGAGACCCACAGGAGCCCTCACACTGCCGGGAAAAGACCCTGGCCACCTGCTTCCTGCAGAGACCACGCTTGGACAGCTGCCACAAATCTGCAGCCCATCCCAGCAGATCCAGTCGCTATTCCCTTCGATGGCCAGGAGTCTTTTCTCCAGAACCACCCTGGAGGGCTGACCACCGTGCTCCTTCAGCCTGAGACATGCGTGTGGCTCCCTCCCTGAGACAGAATTGTCCCCCTGGGCCTCTGGACACTTGGTGATGGGCCACCACTCAGGGCTTTGTGGCCTATTCTTGGCACCTCATTCTATCTCATAGGGATTGGGAACCCAAGGAAACTGCCAAGTCCACACTAAACTGACCTGAAGCCAAAAGTCATCAGCAAATCCTAATTTCACTGTCACCTTGAGATGGAGCAGACAATTACCCACAAAGGCTCCCCAAGGGTCAGAACGAGGCCAGACATTGGAAAGGGGCTGGGGGGAGAGAGAAGAGGGACAGCATTGCTCTGTTACAGACCTCTGGGAAGTGGCTCATCCCAGTCCTTTCAAGAGGTGAACGAAACATGGGCCTAAGGTTTAATTAAGAGCAAACTGGCCCCAGCGCATTGAGACATGGTATATGGGCAAAGCTCTGGGCGGGGGAATGAAAGACCTGGATGTCTACCTAAGCTTGCCACTGAGCCCTCCCCAGCCCGGCCTCTTCTGTAAAAGGAGCGGTTGGGTCAGATGAGCCTCGCAGCTCTAAGTGCTGAGACTGCGCATTTTTCCAGGAAAAAGGAAGACCTGGTACTGCTCTCTGGATGACCAGAATTCCAGAATGCCCTCCCTAAAGCAGAGCCACGGAGAAGAGACCCAGCCCAGCCCCACCCCTGGGCCTGTCTCAGCTATTGGAAGAAGCTGCTTTGGGGAGCTAGCCCAGCTCACCCCAAAAAGGAGTCACAGCGCCCCCTGTGCCTTCTCTCAGCCTCCCCTCCATTCTCCGGGTCATCCTCTTTCAAGCCTGAATCACCTAGAACTGCACTGTCCTACCAGGGAGCCATGTGCTAAATCACAATCAAATAGAATTTAAAGCTCAGCCCCTCAGTCGCACTGGCCACATCCCATGTGCCCAACGACCACGCGTGGCCGCTGGCTGCCATACTGAAGAGAGCAGACCTACCTAGAGCAGTTGCAGTGCTGCAGAAAGTTCTCTGGGAGAACGCCAGCCCAGCCGTTAGCCTTTGTTTTTACAAAGTGCTTCCCTGGGCTTCCCTAATTCCTTCCTGCTGTGGGGTCAGCCCACTTTCTCCATTCCATGGGGTGAAGGTTCCTGCCTGCCTGAGAGGGACAGCCCTGGACAAACCTGTCACCCACCAGGGCCAGAGAAGGCCACCATCAAGCTAATGGTCACCAAGTGCCTGAGAGAGGCTACTCACGGACATTGAGTGGTAAGAAATGACAAGGTCCACTGACCGTCCCTTCAGCAGCCACCTCCTCCTTCCTCATTTGAACTGCCCTTTGCTAATTCCTGCTCCTCGAGGGTGCTAAACCTTGGGAGGGGGCAGAAGAGAAAGGGCCAGAGAACCCCTTGTGGGGCCCCAGGATTTGGGCGATTTCTACTGGTGTGAATAAAGGGGGCTCAGATAAGCCCAGCAATCATTCTGAGTCCTCCATCTTACCAGAAATTCTTCACATAAATGACTGGTGAAATCCCCACGGGGCTAAAGGCCAAGAAAATACCTTCTCTGATAGCCTAGAATCCAGGCAGGGGCAGGGTGGGAGGGGTGGTGAGAACCGGAGAGCTAAAGGGGTTAACCAGAAATCACAAGAGACTTTTAAAAGTACGAAGCTTACCACACGTCAAGCCTATAATGTTCAGACAAACCACTATTTTCCACTGAATTTTTTTTTTTTTTTCCATTTAACTTTGTGGTGACTATCTCCTTCTACATCATGTATTCATCAATCACTCTTCTCCTTGCTTAATATGCACAGTCATCTTTCTCTTCCTGTGTCACATATTTAATAGTTTCTCTCCTCCGGTTCGGGGGCTGGGGGAGGTAGGGGTGGTATGTAATGAGGGGAATGTCACATTTTCAATGAGTAACAGCTGTGTTTTTGTTTTTCCATTTCACCTCCGCTGATGCCCTAAAAATATCATGAGCTCCCAAAAGCAACAGGGGAGCCCTGTCTCCCATGGTCCCCAACTCAGAGGCCTTTTTGATGGCTTTTCTCTGAAGACAGCATGGGCCACTGGACAGCCGTTCCTGTCAATGAAGGACACGCACGAGGAGAGGATCGTCCTCCTAACACCTGCTTGGGATGGCCTGCACCTGGGTCTGTTTAGACCACCAGCAGTTCTCTCTGCTCTTATCAGCGAGGCCTCTGTGTCTGAATTCCCAGATGTCACCTTGCTTCCCCTTCAGGTGTGAAGGAGGGGACAGCAGCCAGGAAAGCAAGACCAGGCCTGGGTGAGGCAAGGGTGGCCCCCAAAGCATAAAACTTCAAGGAGGCGCTGACTCTCGGGTGGCAAGCCTGAGCTTGGAGACCCTGGGAGCCGGCACCTCCCTAAGCCTTTTCTTTCAGCCCCAAGGGCTTTGCTGGCCTCATGCAGGCCCCGCCCTTCAGAAGGACCCACCCTTTCAGGGCCGGGAGTGAAAACCAGGAGAGAGAGAGAGTGAAGGGAGGTGGCAGGGACTCCACATCAAGAAGTGACTCAGGAAGGGAGTTCATTAAAACGCTTCAAGGGACTCTGAACTCTGCCAGGGTGTTTTTTGTTTTTTTGCTTTTTTGTTTTTTAAGACAAAGAGAAATTTAACAAGAAATCAATCAACATGCTGATAACTTACTTCTTGACAAAAAAGAAACAAAAGCCTCATAAATTTCAGCAGCCTTTGGGTAGCCAGTGTCTACAGCCACTAATTAATTTTCCAGAACTCTCACTCTCCAGATATCTCAAAACATGGTCTATCTGTCAGCCCCAAGAAGCACTGCCAGAACCTGCTGCAGGGGGTGGGTTGGTGATTCTAGAACCTGTACCTCACAGGGGAGGAGGGGATGGTGAAGCACACAGCAAGCTCCCCAATCCTGACCTACCCTGCGAACACGCCCCTGCCCCTGTTCCAGCCAAGAGGAAGAGCAAGCAAGAGCATGGAACAGTGTGTGCAACAGGGATGGACATGAGCGTGCACACACACACACATGCTAGTGTGCATGCCTCCTGCCTCAGTTTCCTCAAGTGCAAAATAGGGAGCTGGCACTCAATCTGGTTTCAGATTCCTGAATACATGTTACCCCGCTGAGCAGTGAAGCCATGTGGGTCCTTGTCTAGACTACTGACTGCTAAGAGGCAAGGATGGAGTCAGATTCATTCTGCCCCCTGCCCTTGCCCCTGTGCACAGGGCCTAACACTGTCTTGCACACAACACATGCCCAATAAAGGTCTACGGGGTTGCACTGCAGCCTCCTTCTCTCCCCACCCCAGCCTGTCTTCCATCCCTGGACCAGGGAAGGGTTTCTAAAAGCCCTCACTCTGGGGGTCCTATGACCTGGGGAACCTTGTTCCTGAGAGTCCCTTCTGCCTGCCAACTGTACACGCTCATTAGTATCCCCCCAAAAGGAGCAACAGAGGACATGTGGCTTGATCCTGTGACGTGAGTGACACAGCTAAAAACCCCAGATTAAAACCCCAGAGAGTCTATGGCGGGGGTGGTGAACCTATGGCATACATGCCCAAAGTGGCACGCGGAGCTGTGAATACCATTTTAAAAATTATTTATGCTCTTATAGACATAAAAATAATCGATATCTCTATCTCACTCGATGGGTTGGCACGCGAGTCGAGCGAGTATACTCTTGTTTCATAAACTTTGGCACTCAATCGCCAAAAGGTTCGCCAGCCCTGGTCTAGGGATTGCAGGTGTCTGCTATAACCTGAGCCCCAGAAAACCAATCAAGCTGCTGTCAGCCGAGGCCCTTCCCTGACCTGATTATTCTAAGAGGATGTGAGGAAGCTAGAACATTCCCCAAAATTCCAGAACAAATCAGCAGGCGGTAAGGTCCCAGGCAGCAGCATCCTCATTTGGGACGTGAGGTTTGGCTCACCTTCTTGAGTGGAAGCCTCCTTGGGAAGGTGGTGTGATGGGAGGCAGACCCTCCAAGTCCCTCCTCGGAGCACCTGACCCCCACCCCACCCCCCTCCCCACCCCCACAGAGCCGGAAGGGGAAGCTTTTCTCCTTCACGGGAGCCCTTACCCAGAACCCTCAGTCACCTCATAGGCAGGAGGCTACAGCTCACCCTCCTCCTCAGCTTGTAGTTTCCTTTTATATTCATTTATTTTTTTCTGTTTCCTCAAAGAGTATGTGCCTAGAATGAATACCCGGCTCTCTCTGGCAGAAAAAAAGGGGCATGGAGGGAAAATGTGAGAGCAGTAATCCATTGTAACACTTTAGGGGAAACTGCAAGCAATTTCCATTCTATTGATCCTCCCTGGGTATCAAAGCCACACTGAGTTTATTTGGAAAATTAAATTCTGGAGCGTGTAGCATGAGGGGCCTCTAGTTAAGTTGTCTAGCTCTACAGCCACAATTTAATTACGATCTCACTCTGACTCTCTATTTAAATACAGTAGGAGAACAGGCCGTGCAGAGGCTCCCTGGCCCCAGCCCCCCTTGGCAGTGGTGGCTGACCATGACCCCACATCCACAGCAGAAAAGCCTCCTGAATCTCAATTACCCGCAGCTGATCACGTACCAGCTCCTCTGGCTGCTGCTCATTTACATTCCAACACGTGCTCTTTGTAACAGAATATGAGGGCTGTCCGGAAAGTGGCCAGCCATTTAACCATTCTTTTTGTATTGACAAGGGCTGGCTATGTTTCGGGACAGCCCTCATTTATTCACTCAAATGTAAATGTTTACTAAGTTAGTCTACCTTGTTTTAAAGGTAAGATTTTGATCTTTGCCAACATTGTTACTATTGAAACAAAGTAGCATTAGTGAGGCAAAATTGGATACATTGTGTTAGACAGAGTAAGTGCTCACTTACAACAGGCATGCATATGTTTTGCTACAAGTAAAACAAAACCAATTTGACCATGGACTAATTGATATAAACAAGAGTTAACTTCCTATGGCATCTCATCAACATAATGAAATGTTCTTCTAGGACCTGCTGTATTCATTTGGAGGAAAAGCTAAGAATCAGTCTATCTGATTCCAGTGTGGTGTGTGGTTCTCATGAGCACACTTGAATGCACACAAGCACACACACACATTAGAGGGCATGGCAGAGATTTGCCAACTTTTTATTTAGCCACAAAAGGACTTTGCCATCATCTATTATCTTCTACTATCATCTCAATTTTACCAGCACTTACGAGGATATAAGATGAAAGTCTTAGAATAAAAAGTAAGTCAATAATAGCACCTAGGTGTCGCTTCCTGAAGGATTCACGACATTGCCCTCATTTTCCTGAACTCATCTGTGAGAACCTGGTCACAATCTGGCACGGGTCCACAGAGCACCCTTGGGAACTACTGGCATAGGCTGATTTTTCTTAATTAAATTTTTACTTAAGGATGATGCCGGGAGAGGGGTGTGGACTCTGCTTGTTACTCATCAGCCCAGGTACACTTTCACAATGGTCCAGAGGAACCCGCCTTTCATCCTTTGGGTTCCTCCAGTGCTGCAAGTGAGGTTCCATGGAAGTTCTCTGGGAGAAACGACCTCTTAGGCCACCAGCCAGGCCTCCTTCCCTAAGCCCCACAAAACCAGAACAGAATCTGACACATGGTAGAGCCTCACGTAACAGTTGTTGCTGAATGCCACTGAAAAGTCAGTGGGAGGCCCTCACCCAGAGAGGAAACCCCCTGACCCCAGCCTCCTCTTCTGCAAGGCAGACCCTCTAAGGACAGCCAGCAGAATAGAAAGAGAGGCAGACATGCCTTTCTATGACCTCAAACCAAAGACAAATAGCCTGCCATTCCTCATCCCCTCTCCTCCCAAGAGCTTGCTCTCCAGATTCTCACTGGTCCTGAGATTCCTTGGAAAGAAGTGACTTTTCCCACCCATTGTAGGTTCCAGGGGTGCGAAGGACCGGCAGATAGGGTCACGTTGCTTGATCCACCAGGCTTACTCCAGAGGAAACATCAGCAGTATTTGACAAGCTGACCGGCTCTCCCGAGAATAGAACTGTCATTAAGCCAAGTGGGAAATCATTACCTGATCTATAAATGATTACACAGAAGTACGAACTGTCACTGCCTTCTGAGGAGTTTGCAGAATTGGGATTTTAAACCAAGCTGCAAACTGGTGCAACACTCAGCTCCCTGGAACAGCTGGTGTATTATTCACAGGGAGAAAAAAAAGGGCAGAAGTTAAGGCACTTTGTGAGCTCAGGGGAAAAGGGAAGGTCTCAGGGACTCTGGCTATCAATGGATTTCAGACCACTGACAGTGCCATCTGGAAACTTAACTCAAAGGGAAACATAATTATTTAGGTCTTCTGCCTGACAGTTTGGAGACCTGCAACTCAGTGAGGTCTTTTCCTGGCAAAATAAGTGACCAGAGGCAGAGCTGCAGGCAACTTGGGTCATTTAATCAAAGACGCTGCTTTTACAAAGATGGAGACTCAGGTTCAGCCCCTGGATGAAGCTCTTGTGGTAGTGGGGAGCTGGAGACATCCTTAGGTACCCCTGGCCCATCACTGGGAGAATAGTAGCAACACGCTACAGAGAACTCAGCATCAGTAAGACACCATGTAGACCAGGGGTCCCGAATCCCCAGGCCACAGGGTACTGGTCTGCACAGAGGAGGTGAGTGGTGGGCGAGTGAGCGAAACTTCATCTGGACTTATAGCCGCTCCCCATCACTCATGAGACTGCCTGAGCTCCGCCTCCTGTCAGATCAGCAGCAGCATTAGGTTCTCAGAGGAGCGCGAACCCTGTTGTGAACTGCGCATGTGAGGGATCTAGGTGGCAGGCTCCTTATGAGAATCTAGTGCCTGATGATCTGAGGTGGAGCTGAGGTGGTGATGCTAGTGCTGGGGAGTGGCTGCAAATACAGATGAACATGAGCAGAGAGGTTTGACTGCACAGAGACCATAATAAATCAATTGCTTATAGATTCATATCAAAACCCTATCAGTGAGTGGCAAGTGGCAATTAGCTGCATCTGGTGCTTGAATTACCCTGAAGCCATCCCCCCACTCCCTGTCCCGGTCTGTGGAAAAACTGTCTTCCATGGAACCAGGTCCCTGGTGCCAAAAAGGTTGGGGACCGCTGATGTACACTGTGGTGGATCCAGAACCATAGTGTTGAGTGAGAAAAGTTGGGAATGGAAAGTTTGTAGCACAATAAAATGTATGTCGATTTAACATACATACTCACACAGAACACCACCACATATTTTATAGCGCCCCATGCATATTTTAGAACATACTCCGAACACATTAGAATGGGTGAGTATGGGGGAGGGTAATGAGAGTGAGGGTGGGAAAAGGAGAAACTACACAGAGAAAGGCCATACGATGCCTGATGGTGACAAGGAGCTATTAACTGACTGTGATTAAGTTCCTGCACCTGCAGTCCTGACAAACAAGGAAAGAAAAGAAACAAGCTGAGGTCAGAAGAGCTGAAGACAGAGCTTCCCAAACTTTCGTGCGCATCCAAGTGTCCTGTGGATCTTGTCAGAATGCAGGTTCTGAGCCCTAGGGCTGCAGGGGGGCCTGAGTTCTGTAGTGCAGACAAACTCCCGGTGACACAGGTGCTGCTGGTCTGTGGACCTCACTTTGAGCTGCAAGGGTGTAAGAGGTTTACTAGGGATTAAAAGTGAGCAGCGAAGTCCAAGTCAGAGCCTACACGTCCAATGTGGATACGTTTCAAAGTAAAGATGCCGAATGAAAGAAGGTAGATAAAAAGAGTTCATTAGCATCACGTGTGCTTCCATTCGTATAAACCTCTAGCGTATGCAATACTCGTCCATAATGACAAAAGGCACATCAGTCACTGCCTGGACCCGAGGGAGGCTGGGAGGACAGGTGGATTACAAAGAAAACTTCTGGAGATAATGGATATATTCACTATCCTGATTATGGCGATGGGTTTTCTGGGTGTAACATGTCAACTCATCAAACTGGGCACTTCAGAGACGTGCAGTTTACTGTGCATCAGTTATACCTCGTCTGTGTCCCTCCTCCCCAGCCCACACCACACTTAAGAGGCCCTGTCTGCGTGTCCAGCTGAGCAGAACGGTTTTTTGCTTGTCGATGCTCTCCATGGCTGGAATCCAGCACAGCTCCCACCTTAGGCCAGGGGCGACCGCCTCGTCCCAGGCCTGCTTAGAAACCTGTGCCCCAATTCCACCTCATCCGTTCACCTCCCACCCCCAACACTTGAAAATCCTTCAAGACACAGGGGTATGAAGACCAAAAGGCACACCCTCCCTGGGTGTCTCCCACCTACTCCTCCCAAACCGGCCTAGCACCTCACTCCTCTCACTCCGCACCCCTGCCACCCTGACTTCCTTTTCGTTCCCCCAAAGCACCACCTCTCCCCCTACTTGGGATCTCTGTCTATAATGCTCAGCCCCTGACCCCACCCCTTTTGCCTGGTGAACTCCTACATATCCTCCAGTCCCAGCTCGGGTGTCCCTTCCTCACAGTCTCCTCTGATCACCCCCTAGCCCAGACTTTGCTAGTTCCTCTCCTTCTAAGAATGCATGCTGATCTGTCAGCATGCAAGGACCAGCATGAGCGCTTGCTCCAGATTAGCCTCTTCTGCCTCAGCATAAGCTTCCGGAGGGAGCACCGCGTCCACCTGGCTCACCTGTGCCCAGCACCTCACACAGTGCTTGACACACAGGACATGCTCGGTAAATACTCCATGGTGAGTGAATGTGTAGTGACACCTCTAAAAGGGTCTCTGGCCCTCCCTAGGCAAAGTCACTTCTAGGACTTGGGGGCAGTGGCTCATTTACAATCCCTCTCCTGTCCTGCACTATCCCCCACCCCCAGCCAGGCCCTGCTGCCTCAAATCCTGCAAAGACCTCGCCTCTACCAGCAAGGCAGGCGATCTGAGTTTCCCCCCACGGCCAACCTGATCCTTAACCTTCCTTTCAAAGCACACTTTGCATAATGTAAACAGCACACTTGCTTTTGTGGACTTTTTCAACACAACTGTGTTTGGATATAATCATTTCCTTTCTGGGCTTGTCTCCCAAACTCTGGCCATAATGACGAGCGTAGGAAAATACACTTGAGAGGACAATCTGGACCTAAACAAAAGTAGCCAATAGCCCCAGAACTCGCTTCCAGCCAGGCGCAGACTCAGGGACCAGAGGAAGCCTCCCCAAAGAGAGGGTGGTGGCAGGGGATGAGTCAGGAGCAGAGACAGCAGGAGAGAAATGGGCACCTCACAGGAAGCAAAGGTCAGAAGGCAGTGGGATGGAGGCCAGTCAGCTGCCAGTCATCAGGTTGACCAGCTCACGGGAAGCCCAGCAGAGGGGCCTCCAGAAGAGCCCTGGGAATTAAAGGGACAGGGCTCAAAGGGCTGGGAAAACAGCCAGGCCTGGGGAGACCCAGAGGGCCTAGGCCGGGGGTGGCGAACCTATGGCACGCGTGCCCAAAGTGGCACGCGGAGCAATTATTTCGGCACGCGGAGCTGTGAATACCATTTAAAAAATTAATGTTTATGCTCTTATAGATGTAAAAGTAATCGATACCTCTATCTCACTCGATGGGTTGGCACGCGAGTTGAGCGAGTGCACTCTTATTTCATAAACTTTGGCACTCAATCGCCAAAAGGTTGGCCACCCCTGGCCCAGGCTAACCCCAAGCAGCACCCACCCCCACCCCGAGCAGCCTTCACCCCTGCTCTTCTCCCTGCGGCAGCGTGCCCCTCCCTGTTAGCACCCCTAGTGGGGAGACATGGGGGGCAGCCCTCTAGACCTTTCTTGTAAGTTCAGCTCAGCCTAGCCAGAAAGGGAAATGGAATGAATGAGCTGAGCAGGGGCCAGACTCCAGCTGAGGGGCTCCCTGATGCACCCACATAATTCTCAGGATTCTCCATCACTTGAGATGTCACAGGGTTTGGAAGGGAAGGAATTTCACAGCACTGGCCCTCTGGGAAGTAGAGAGAGGGGTTGTTGGTGACTGTCCCTGAGGTCTGGGGCGTGGCCTTTAAGCAAAGAGTTTTCGGAAGAGGAGCAAATGACACCTGGGCAGCCGGCAGTGACTTCTGTGTCCTCTGCCTCTGGACTACCTAGGGACCCTATCTCTCTCGAACTGGTACCTGAAGGCCAGAGGGCAGCAACGCTGTGGTCATCCCTTCTCTGCCACAATCCATCAGAACTGGCCTCCATGGTGAAGAAGGGAGCATAATTCTCTGAAGGCCTTCAGGCCACCAAAGATGGCTTCCAGAACGGAAGCTGGGGGACAGGGAGCTACACACAGTGGGCGATCATCCTCGAGCAAAAGCATGGACCATGTGACATGTGTCTAGTTATGGGTGTATTCTCAGTCTCCCTCACTAAGACCACAGCTAGTGATGACTGGGCCAGGGATTAAACCAGAGGCAACACTGGTTTTGAAGTGAATCCCATCTGCACTGTAATCCTAGCTCTGCCACCTAGCAGATGGATGACCTTGGGCAGTTACTTAACCCCTCTCTTAATAAATGCACTGAGTACTACCTATCTCACAAGGTACAAGGGAGAATGAAACAAGATGAAATGCATGAAGGTGATGGTACACAGAAAGCAGTTAATAAAAATGTTTGTTTTGGGGGAAGCCGGGATGGCTCAGTGGGTTAAGCGCTCACTTTGTAGCGCTGGGGACCAGGGATCGAATCCCGGCCCCGGCCCGTGCGGAACCATATGCTGAACTGGGAGCTCCCCCAGTTCAGTTCTCTCTCTGTCTCTGTCTCTGTATCTCTCTCTCTCTCTCCCTGTCAAAAATAAATAAATAAATAAAAATATTAAAAAAAAAATGTTTGTTTCTTCTTTCCAATTCCAAATCCTAAAATAATTTTGGGGACATTTCCAACGTGGAGGTTGCAAAGGACTTTATGGTGTAAAAGGAAGCACGTTCTCAGAAAAGTGGAATCTAGGAACGTGTCTGGTAAAGCGCCTGCTTCTGTCTTCAGCCACCTGGGCACTGCAGCTCTCTTCCTCCCCTGTCTCCCTCCCTCACTGTGACAGGGCAGAGAGAACAGGCCCTCCTGGGTATCTTCACCCCCCACACATTGCCCCCTGGGGCGCAGTCACCTGCAGTGCATGGTTCAGTGGCTGAGCCAGGCCTGCTCCTGAAGGAGGAAGTCCACCAACAACCCCAAGACTCATCACAACTGAAGTTTCACTACCAGTGACCAGCCGGGAGGGAGGCTCTCCTCAGATGCCAATCTTGGATTCACACGGGAAGACTCCAAGTGGACTTGGGCACAATAGAGCAGTTGTGTGTACTCACACACAAAGCACTTCCTCTCTCATCTATGAGTCATTTCACCTCACCCACAGCCCTGACAGGGAGGCATCAGCTGTCAGCCCCACTGTACAGGAAGGAAAATCACAAAAGATTGTCCAGGGTGGGGGTGCTCACTCTCAGTAGACCAGAGCCCAAGCGTCTGTCCTCCCCCTCTGTGTCCGATTCCAGTGCCCTTATACTGAGTCCCACGTGCTCCCTGAGGACCCCCAGCCAGCCTCACACCTAAGCCTCCCTGTACTGATGCCAATTTCATGACATTTTGACAACTGAGCTGTGGTTACATAAGAGAATGTCCTTGCTTTTAGGAGACACACATTGAAATATTTAGGGGTAAAGGATCTTTGTGTCTCAACTATCAAATAGTTCAGACACACACACAGACACACAGACACACACACGCAGCAGGGGTTCTCAACCACGGCACTAGTGGCATTTGGAGTTGGATAATTCCATGTTGGGGGAGGAGAGGGATGGTCCTATACATCCTCGGATGTATAGCAGCCTCTCTGGCCTCTACTCACTAGATATCAGTAGCACCTATACCCCCACGAAAATGTGACAATGAAATTGTCTCCAGACACTGACAAATGGGGGCAAAATCACTTCCTGTTGAAAGAGAGGAGAGAGAGTGAGAGCAGTCAAATGCTAATCTTATTTTTTTTTTAAACTTCTCTGTACATATGAAATAATTTCAGGAGAAGCTGGGATGGCTCGGCAAGTTAAAGGCTCATCTCGCAGCCCGAGTCAGAGTATCAAATCCTGAACCTGGCCCATGAGAACCCATATGCTGACCTGGGGAGTGCCCCCAGTTCGGTTCTCACCAGGGCCCATGCGGGAGGCTCCCAGCCCAGTTCCTGCCCTGCGTAGCCTGGCACCCACCTGTGAAATGAAACTATGTAGAAAACCAATGATGTGCAACGGTGGAGACTGTTCTGGGCCCCCCCGCCCCCCACCCTCTCTCTGTCTCTATCTTGGTCAAAAACAATAAAAATAAACAAGTCTTTTTAAAATAATAAATTAAATTAAAAATAAAATAATTTCAAATAAAAAGTTTTAAAAAATAAACTCTCTGAACACTTACAATCTAATAAATAAATAAAATTTAAAAAGAAAGAAGACCTTGCCAGGTTAGCAGCTCTCTATTTCAGCCCAAAGGCCCAAAATCCCTCTGCTCACAGGTCACGGTTCCTTCCCACAGCTGCCAGCACCCACGTGTGCCAGCGCCTGCTGGGCCTTCCAAACAGGAAAGCCGAAGTCCATGACGAAGGTGCTGGAACACCACCTGGCTGAAGGGCTGCCCAAGGCAGGAAGGGCGGGGCCGCCGTGCCCCAGGACGGGAGCTCAGTGCAGACTCTGGGCCCTGCTCCTCACCTCCACCAGCCGGCCCCTTTGCTCCCCAGCAGCACACAGGAGCACTGGGCTTCTCACCTTGAGGGCTCCTCTGCAAATACTGGAAGTTAATCACTTGTGCATTTTTGCTTTATCCTCTTTCCCCAAGGGGCATCACTGGGCTGGGCAAAGTTGCCTTTCAGACATTTCCAAGTCAGCAGATTTTGCCTCCTGCCTTCGCTTTACAATCTGTGGTTATTCTGAGTCAAACTGGTGAGCTGACATAAGGAGAAAATTGGTTATTCAGGGGAAAAATACCCCAAACTTTCAAATAAACCAACCAACCAACAAACATGTAATACACAGCACAGGGAACACAGTCAGTAAGATTGTGATAGCGTGGTACGGTGCCAGAGGGCTGCTGGACTTATCATAGTGATCACTTCTTTAGGTACATAAATGTTGAATAACTATGGTGTACCCCTGAAACTAATACAATATTGTATGTTAGCTCTAATTCTAATAAAAATCTTAAAAAACAAAGAAGACAAGGAAGGCAGTTGTGGGGCGGGAGGTGGCGAGAAAGGAAAAATAAAATGTGCAAATACAAGTTAGAATTATTTAAAAATTAAAAGTTACTCTAAATTATTTAAACTAATTACCATCCAGCTCTCCTAGCGAGACAGTTGCTAGTGTTCTATGGAGCGAGAAGGATTCAGCAGAATCCTCTAGAGAAGGAAGGCCAAGAGAATTAAAGTTTCCAAACACCTGTGTGTTGGGGGCTGAGAGATACATGGGCTGTGGTACAAATGACAGCGAGAAGAAATATGAGAAACATAATTACAGTGCGCATCACATTTCATGGTTTACAAAGCTCTTTTCTTATTTTTATTGAATCCTCACCCCCACCCAAGGGCCCACACTGCCGTTCCCATTGTAAATGCGGAGCCGCTAAGATAGGGTGACCAGACATCCCGCTTTTGGCGGGACAGTCCCAATTTTTAACAATTTGTCCCGCGTCCTGCGGCGTTTTAAAAAAGTCCCGATTTTTGGAAAAAATGCGCAACAAGCTAACGGCGGGAGATAGACCAAATTTTTCATCAAGAACCCCCTCCCCCCCGGTCAATGGTGTCCCGCTTTACCAATGTTAAAATCTGGTCACCTTACGCTAAGACCCACGGTCACAAAGCTAGTAAGCAGTAGTAGCCCCAGGCCAGGGGCCCTGCTCCCACTCAAAAGCCTGCATGGCCCTTCCCCCGTCCCACTCTCTCTGCTGGACCAGCCTCCAGGAGGACAGTGGAAGGGGACAGCAGGAGCAAGGGGCCTCTGGAGTCAGACTGAGTTCTGACCGTGTCTCTGCTGCTTCCCCGCTGGGTGATTTTGAGAAAAGACACCTCCCCTCACCGAGCCATTTCCTCAAGGGGAAGAGGGGAATGATACTACACCCTCAAGAGGGTTGCAGGCAGGAGACATGCATCAAGGCACCTGGTACTCAATGAATGGGGCCCTTTAGCTCCAAGAAGTAATTGGGGAAGACGAGGAGCATTACATGTCCACTCTACCCCTGACCTGATAGGACCAATCAGGTTGTGTGCTGGTATCATCAGGAAGCTTTTACAATTCCCGCCCCTGTGGGCTTCCAGAGTAATCAAATCAGCTCAGTACGTTTAAGGTTCTCTGGGTGACTCCAGTGTGCAGCCATGGATGGTAAAGGACCTTTATGGCTATGCTAACCTGCCTCCATTTAGGAATAACGTGAAGACATAGACTACTCTGCAGCTGAAAGGATTGAGGGTAGACACTAAGTGGAACATTTCTAAAGGGATCTAGAAGGCGAATCCAAGGGAAGGTGTAAAATGTCCCTCTATGGCAGGGGTGTCAAACTCAATTAAAACACGGGCCATTTGGTGCAACAGGCAGGATTCACGCGGGCCACATCACATTTACAAACGTCGCGGGACCTGAGTCCGCGCGTTGATACACGCCCCCAGGCCCCCAGGAAAGGCACTGGGCCACGTGTATACTCGTCTTCAGTAGTTAAAGGGTTAAGGAGGGAATTGTGTGTACAGTATTGCCTCGATCTCCCCTAAGCGCTATTTTCTTCATAACAATTTTTTCTATTTTCGTTTTATTTCAGAGCATCGTGGGCCACAAAAAATTACCTCGCGGGCCGCATGTGGCTCGCGGGCCGCCAGTTTGACACCCCTGCTCTATGGGGATGAGAAAGAACAGAAATAAGCCCGTTGTGACTGAGAAAGGAAGCAGGAAGAGTCTAGGGGACCCTACAGAAGCCCTCCCCAACAGGTATGCAACCAAACCAAGTGAGGTCCCTGGTTGGTAGAATGGGCAAGAAGTGGGGGAGGAAGAGAGGTGGGTGACCAGGAGATAGCACCCTTCAAAATGCCAGACAGAGAGAGACCTGTCAGAGATCCTTGCCCACCTGAGACCACCTCCGCCCCCCCCCAGAGGGACTGTCCAAATGACATGAAAGTCCTACCCTACTCTGCACACTATGGGAGGAGGTAACTCCATTCAGCCACCCCACAAGGCACACTGAGGACACAATACACCCTCATAGGCCCTGGGCACTACTGAGAGCTTCAATTTCCTTTCTATTAATCCAGGAAGGGTCTAATTTGCATGTAATTTGCATAAATTTGCTTGTTTCCATTCAAGAAAGACCCCAACACCAAGCAGGTGAGATAAAATAAATTGGCTTATTTATTGTCCCTCCTGCTGCAATTGTATTCCATCCTAACATCAGGGAGTGTTCACAGGGGAGGTTTTAACCCTGCAGCCTAGAGAGGACCTGTGAGGGCTGAAGACCCTGCCTGGGCTCCCAGGGACAGGAGGGAAAATAGTTTTCTTTCCCCAGAATCAGGCCGGGGGTAAGATGCAGGGCTGCCTCCAAAAGAGGACCAGAGCAGCATCACTGTTTTCATTTACCCCCCAAACATAAAACCCATTTTGCTGTCCTGTCCTGCAGCTCAGCCCGCAGTCCTGCCTGAGCCCAGGCTGGGAGAGGGCCTGCTCTTCAGAATGGTCATTTAATTCAAATACCAGTAGACACACTGTCAAGGCCAAAGCACAAAGGACTCCGCTTTTTAAGGTCCCTCCAGTCTCTAAGCTCTTACACCAGGGTTTCAATTGATGCTTTGCCTCGAATAGTTGAGTGGGAAAATCCATTATCTTAACAGCCGGCACCAGAACTCCTCTCAGGGCAGGACTATCTCTAGGGAAAGAAAAGCCTTTGATATGCTGCTTGTGGGACCTGGAGTCTGAGCATCCAAGGGCACTGAGGCCAGGCAACCATGAGGGGGCACCACAGAGGGTGTCATAGCGTAGGTGCCATGAAGAGGGTGTCACGGAGCGGGCTTCATAGAGATGGCACTGTCCAGAGGATGCTGTGGGGTGGGCACCACAGGGAGGGCCATTGTCTGCTTTTGTCCGAGAAGAGATGTCAAGATGTCATCAGCCCAGCTCAGGTGACCCCTATGCCACTGTCAGAAATCTTGGGTTCGTGAAAATATTTCCAACTATCTCAGTGATAGCCCCAACCCCGGGGCAGCAGCACTCCACCAAGGAAAGCCATTTTCCATCCCTCCGAATGACCACGATCCTAATCTCTCTCCCCCAGGAGCAGGAAAGCACTGTGCGATACATCCCAGGGTACTTCTGGTGCAGGATCCTGCCCGGCACCCCAACCCCAACCCCAACCCCTGCCCAGCCAGCTGAGCCATTGCTGGAGCTCATCCATAGCCCTCTGTCTTCAAAGGATGGATGCCAGCTCATCCATAGCCCTCTGTCTTCAAAGGATGGATGCCATGAACTTCTGCTTGTTTTCTCCTCTAGTTCTTGACCCAAAGACTCAAAGGCTAAGGAATGCTCTTTTGGGAAACAATGAAATGGCTCATGGTTTCCCGCACCTGGAAAGGACTTGGCTTTGGAAATGAACATCCCTGCTTTTCATATCCTGATGAGAGGACAGTGACATGAATCAGTAGCCAGTACCATCAAATGGCTTTTTTCACAGAGACAGCCTTGCCTTGCCAGAGATGCCGTTCTGATGGGCAGTAGCAGCCCCTGTCTGGTGGGGGAGGCAGGCACAGCCCTTGCTCCTGGGAACTCCTCCCTGATGGGGAGACAGAGCCTTTGTCCTCAGGGAATTCCATGTCTGATGCAAGATGTGCACTTCTTGTCCTAGGGGAGTGCTCTGCTGGACAGGAGGACCCAGTCCGAGGCATCTGGCTATAATAAAAACTGTTTTTCACTCCAAAGCCATTGTGATTCCATACACTACGACCACATCCTCCCCAGCTATTAATGGTCCCAGACTGAAGCAGATTCATTTGTGTTACTACGGCTGCGCTTATTCTGCACCCAGTGTTTCCCTTAGTCCTTTCAAAGGCTTCTCACTTCATTCATTCATTTGTACAACAAAAATCTGTTAAGCATCTATTATGAGCTAGATATGGTGTTGAGCATAAGAAGTGCAATAGTAAGCAAATTAACAATAGACTCTAAACTCATGAAGCCTACCATCCTCTAGGAGATAGATATTAATAGAATCATCACATAAATATATAAGTTTTATTAGGTTGCTAGGACTTTGTAACAAATACCACAGGCAATGCTATAGGCAACTGAGCTCATTCTGCTGAGATTCATAGGGAGCATCTCAGAAGTGTGTACCCAGGACATAAAATGGGGAAGCATTTATCCATCACTGTCATTTCCATTGGCTAGGACTAGCCACACTGTACTTCTCCTATAGAAATACTGGGATGGGGAGTCTCTCACCTCAATGTCAGAAAAGTCCTAAGACAGGAAGCAAGAGGCATGTGAAATGGGTCAAGGTGAGACCTGTCAGATGACATCTGTGTAAAGCTGGCTAAAGCAGGTATGGAACTGGCCGCCCCAGCAGGGGCTGGAGTAGGATGTGGGGGTGGGAGGATATAAAGTCAGGTCTACGAGGTATCAGTAAGAGCTGTGAGCTGTCAGATGAGTAGGAGTTAACCAGAGAAGGGTAAGTGACAGAAAGAGCTTTCTAAGCAGAGGAAACAGTATGTGCAAAGGCCCGGGGGCAGAAGGAAACAGAGCATTCAGAACACTAAAAGTCCAGTAGAGCTGGAGCTTAAGGGAAGAATCAATGGTGGGAGACAAGGTGGGAGATGAGGCAGGCAGATGCCAGGCAACACAGTCCATATTAAGGATTCAGAACACTGTCCTAAGAGGGATGGGAGCTACTGAAGGGTTTTAAGCAGGAGTAGGGAGAGTCTCTGAACAGATTTGTGTTTAAACGTTTATCTACTTGGTGAACACAGATTTGGGGGGCGGGGAGAATGGCTATTTTGTGACTTAACTTTCCTTAAGTATAACATTCATCCCACCTACTTTCAACCAGGAATGAATATGACTAAGACCAGAAACTATTGAATGTTTGCCTGTGGCAACTGTAGATGTATCATGGTTTGAAATGATTTTCTGGGAAGGAAAGAGTTAAGAAAAACAAACAAAAAAACCAAAACGCTGTTTGCTAACAGTGAGTCCTTATCTATGAGTGCTTTTAGTGGAGTACCTGATTTGCCTGAGTGTCTAGGCTTGCTTATGGCAAATAAATCTGGAAATCTATAAACTTTTGGAGCATGGATCCCTTTCACTGCTACATAACTATCTTTATACTCAGCTGTTTCAAAACCAAAAGATCTCCATTCCGAGCAAGTCCTGATGTAGTGAAAAAGGACTTGGTGGGCTTCTGCATGGTTCCTGCTTCCCTTGTGCCTCCTATATTCTTGAAATTATTCATAAATCTTGATACTGGAAAAGGTCTCTCATTTGTGGGAGTCTGATCTGACAATTCAATATTTGGTGTCATCTCAGAAGGACAATACATGCAGTCTTCTCTCCAGCTTCATTAAATGTACATTTTCTCTGCCTTTTGTGCCATTGTCTCTCACAGAGCTGGTGTTTTTAGGTTCCAACTATATCTAGCCTTGCCCTTGTCCTTCCTTATCCATCCTCTGCCCTTCACTGTGTCCTGATGGGTAGCCCAAAGTCTTTCATCCTATCAGCCCATCAGGAGTTGAACGTTTCCTCCAGCATGGACCCTGCTTCTTAATGCTCCCTGAGCCCCTCCCTTCAACGAAGACTCTGGGTTTCAAGAAATCTTGCACAGAGAACAACGAACATTTACTAAGAAAGAATTAAAATAGTTTTCTAACATTAAATTGATCAAAGACCTTCATAACTACCATTCAGGAGCTTCTGACCAGTATAAAACTGCCTGTGTGAACTTGACATCATTTCAGATAAAAGCATAGAGAAACAGTCTCTTAACACAGATATATGTTCAACGGGGGGAGAGGTGAGGATTCTCTTTGAAATTTTGGAAGTACTTCTTAAAGAGTCCCAGGTTGGAGCTAGACATATTCCTTTGTCCCCATTCACTTTGTCCCTCATCTACCATTTCTCTGACCATTCACAAAGCTCTTCATTTTCCCCATGGTTTGTTTTGCTCCCACCTTAGTACTTTGCCATCCACATGATCTTATGTCTAAAGCTCACCATGAATATTGACTTTAAAATCCCATGTAAAATGTTAAATGACCTTCTTGGGAGTAATCCACTGGCCCTTTTCTCTCCCCCTGGATGTCCCCCTAATGACTTGGGCCCCAGCCACCCTCTCTGTGGCCGGGCTCAGCTTCCTGCCCCTCCACAGCGGGCATTCTCCAAAGGAGAGTAAACAAAGAGATCCATGGCTTGCAAGGGGAAAAAATTAAATCTCCTATTTGCATTACTTGATCTAAAAGGAGAACATTATTTTCATTAAATATTTTGTGTGCATTGACAAGCAGTGCATGTATGTACTTCATTAATAAATTTACATATATTAAACTGGGGCTCAAAACTTTGTTTGAAAGAGCAGAGTACAATCCAAAAAATATAGACACCATTGCAGAAAGTACTTCTCCATCCCCTACGCTCTTCCTTATCCCTCTTTTCCTCCCACCTCAGCCCTGTCACCAGGGCGTTTTCCTTTCTCAGGTCTCCACTCAGCTGCTATCTGCTTCAGCCCTCTGGCTGCTCTCCACCATTCTCCTGGGCTTGGTGTTTCAAAGGCCTGTGCATGCTGACCAGGCACCAGCTGGGCCTGGACCCTGCTCCCCAGGCCAGCCCCATGCGCATACAAGGCGCACACACACACAACACTCCCACACCCTGACCTGGTTTCTGATCCCACAGCCCAGCTCAGAGCTCAGGTTTCTACTTAAGGCAAGTAATTGTGTAGTCCAGATATACCAACAAAATTAAAATATCCCTCAAATGTTATATAATGTAGTCCAAACTAGAAGCCATCTGAATACCTACCAGTAGGATTTTGAAAGAAAAAACTTATGGTCTATTATGTAGCCATTAAAACTTATATTCTCCAGAAACTTCTAATAACATAGGAACATTATCAAGCTGTAACATCAAGTGCAAAAGCAGGCCTCAAAATGCACATAAAGTGCAATCTCAACCATGAAACCACAAGTGTGCATAGGAAGTCAGGGCTGGCGGGAACTCGCCGAAGTGCTACCAGAGGCTTTCTCTGCCTTCATCGAGCAATTCAACACGTACTCATTGTCCGGCACTGACTAGGCCCCACGTGATGAAATCATAGCTGATTCTGGTTTTCGACTTTACACTTCCTGGTTTTTTAAGTTTTTCTACAAAGAGCAAGTTTTACTTTTATATTTACAAAAATAAAACAGAACCAAACAGTGTTTTGCTTATGAAAGCTTATACTGTGAATCCAAAAACTATCTTGAAATCTAAGTTGTATATACTGGTTTCTGCTTGATAACATTTTTTACCCCTTGTACAAAAAGCTCTAAGGTAGCATTTCTCCAGAGAAATGGTGGTTATTTTCCTGGGTAGTTACTCTTCCTAGATATTCAGAGATCTTAACCCCTATCATCAGTTACCCTCTCTCTCTTTTAGTTCCAGAGCCCCCCAAAATTAGTGACTGAGCCCAAATGAGCCAGCAACGGGGCTTGACAGAGGAACCAACCCCCATCTCCACTGGCACCCAGACACACAAAGGGATTATACCCTGTTTCCCCGAAAATAAGACAGTGTCTTATATTAATTTTTGCTCCAAAGATGCGCTAGGTCTTATTTTCAGGGGGATGCCTTATACGTATTTCTGCAAGAGGCAAAACTATAAGTAGGTCTTATTTTGGGGGGATGTCTTACTTTTGGGGAAACACGGTAACTCCAACAGGAAAGAGTGAGGGTAGACATGATAAGGCAGAACTTTGCTTTCAGTGTGGTGGTTACACCAGGAAGTAGGGAAGCTCCGGTCTCCAGAGCGCCCAGGTGTGGGCTGTTTGGAGCCTCCTCCTAGCCCTTATGAAGTCAGGGCGGGGGGGAGGCTTGTCCCTAGGGATGACTGCCACTGAGATCCAAAGCATCCCTTAGCCTCCCCACTGCCAGACAGAAGTGTTTAGAACAAACCAGAGGCCAGCTGGCTGGGCTTCCCCTGCACACACACCTCACCTGGGAGGGGCCGTGGTCAGGACCAGATGGCCTCCGTGCCCCTTAGGGCCAGAAGGGTCTCTGAAGGGGCAGCACTGGATGCCCAATGACAGGCCCAGAACAGAAACCCTCACACCCTTGGATGACCAGCACTCATAACTCTTTGCACCCCAGTGAGGTCCGCACTTCTCACTCATCCCACCCCAACCCCAGTCCATCCAGCCCCTTCACCCCTTCTTCCTCCAGGCCTTAGCCTCAGAGCACGGCCTCTTTCCTCCATGCTCATCTGTCCCTGCTCCCTCTTCTTCCTCCAGGTTGAATGTGGGGCTGCTCCAAGGCTGAGGAGGAAGCCCACCCTCAACTGCTCTCAGAATGGGGTTGCGGGAGAGGGCAGACCCAGTGGGAGTAGGAGACACCAGAAAGAAAAAGGGCAGGTGGAGGCACAGCAATGCACAGGGTAGCTGAGGCCAAGCAGAGCTGTACAGAGGTGTGCACAGGATGAGAGAGTGATGTGCAGAGCAGTGAACACCACGGGTAGACGAGGGGTGGAGAAGGTCTTACAGGCGAACTACTAATACTCTGCAACATAGGCAAACACTCCGTGACCAAACAGTTTTTCCAAATGATTCTTTAATACCCCTAAATGTTTCCTGTAGTTAAAAACCTGCATGCAGACCTTGCCATTAATACCAGTGTGTGGGCAGCTTTCCCCAGCATGCAGACAGAAGAAGGCAGATGGGGGCCAAAGCTATTGTAAGTTCAGAGACCCTACCGTACATGCATGCACGTGCACAGGCATACACACACACACATTATAGACACATACCACACAAGCATGCATATATATCTCTTCACATTTCCCACACACACATGCACAAATGCCATCCATGTGCACACACCCCATATGCACACATATATGTGCATACACACCACATAAACCCAGCAGAGCCATCAAAGCCCAGTGCCAGCTCGGCAGCCCATGCGGACCCCTGTGTTTTCACAATGAAATATTTAATGGCGATGGAGAGCAATCATGCCCGTGGTGAGTGGGCATTATGGCCATCCACACTAAGGTCAAGTTCCATTCTCCTCCAGAACAGCCACTCAGCCAGAGTGAGGAAGGGGGCATGCTCCTTCCCCCTCAGAGGCAGGAGAGCACGCTACAGCTGGCCTGACAGACTGCTCGCCAACCTCCCAACACCCGCAAGGGGCCCTGGCCCCACTGCACTCGCCTCTGGCCACCCCCACAGCCTGCCAACCCACCCTCTCTCTTCCCTCGGTGTCTCTGAGCAGCAACAACCCCACGCCAGCAGTTCACCCGATACAGAATTCTGAGGAAGTCCTTCCCCTTCTGGAAGCTTCCCTTTGTACTTGTGATGGAGGTTCTTCAGGACTGACTGCAGGCAGGGCTGTGCTCCCCTGTCTAGGAGCTCTGGTCCCTAAGGGCAGATGAGTAACCTGTCAGAAGGAAACCCAGCCCAACTGGTGCGAAGTAGACATATGAAGAGCGTGTGTGATAAAGAAAGACACGCTTCTCTTTCAGATTGCTGACCTGGTCCTTCCACTCTCAGGAGCCTAAAGGAACTGACCAGAGGCATGTGACCACATGAGACAGGTGCCATTCCCCCACCCCAGCCCTCCTGGCTGGAGAAAGCCCCATCAGTTTATGCCACAGAGAGAAGGAATCCAGGAGCTGTAAGTCCCAAACATCAGCCCCAGCTCCCACACACCTTAAGCCCCTGCCTCTCTGCCCACCCTGCACAACCCCAAACACCTTCTGCATCCCCACGGCACAAACCACGCCTCAGGCAGGGCAGCAGCCAAAACTCTCAGGGAAAGCAGAGCATCGATCCACTGGTTCCGAGGGCCACCGCACCCCCCACAGGCCGCTGCGCAGTATTTATGGAGAGTGATAAATCCTCTGTGGCAGAAGGGAATAGTCACTTTGAATTGTAACCACCACCCTGGTTTCTCAAGAGGCAGCATGCGTCAACTTTCGTTCCTTCACTTGGAACTGGCAGTTGGAGGAGGTGGGGTTCTAGCGCATTCCGGTCAGACTCTGTGTGCAAAGCCTAAGCCGGCCTGAGGCCGTAGACTAGACGTAGACTGTGAGTACCTGAGGGGTGACCTCTCAGATCCCCTCCCATGCCACAACTTTCCTGGTGACAAGAACTCTTATCCCAGAGGGAAACTGAGTCAGGCAGTCTCAGCTCTGACCCCAAGCACCTCTGCCCTTTCCTCCCCAGTCCATCAAAATTAACCAAAACAAGACGCTTCAAAGGTTAGAAATAATCATTAAGATTAAATAGGACAGGGAAGCCGGGATGGCTCAGCGGGTTAAGCGCTCACTGTGCAGCCCCGGGGACCAAGGATTGAATCCCGGCCCTGGCCCTGGCCCGTGTGAACCCATGTGCTGAACTGGGGAGTGCTTCCCATGCAGGAGGCCCCCAGCCCAGTTTCCGCCCTGTGTGGCCCCGGCCCACCTGTGTGGAACAAAACCATGTCACAAACTGATTATGTTCAACTATGGAGACTGCTCTGGGCCCTCCCCCTTCTCTCTCTCTCTGTCTCTCTCTGTCTCTGTCAAAAAAAAACCAAAACAGATTAAATAGGACAAAGAACAAACAAGGAATGCAATGATGCATGATTCTTAATTGGAACTTGGTTTGGGAAAACAACAACAACAACAACTATAAAAGACATTTGAAGGACAACAGAGGAAACTTTATACTTTAAAGTTTAATACAAACTGGGTATTAGAAGATAATAGGATATTATTAATTTTGTTACTGTGATAACATTGTTATTTTTTGGAGACATATGCTGACATGGTTAGGAGTAAATATGACATTGTAATTTAATTTAAAATGGTTCTGCAAAAAAAGATAATAAACGAAGCAAATATACAAAAATGTTAACTGTTGAATGTTGGCGGTGGTATGTGAATTTTAATTGTACTATCCTCTCCGGTTTTCTATGCCTTGGAAGATTTTCATAATAAAAAGTTAAAATAAAAACAAACAAATAAAAAAAAAAACAACAACACTTTTAAAGGAGGAAGAAAGAATCACAAGAACATTTCCAGGCTTTGTGGTACCAGTGGCAACCCAGGTTTTAGCTGCTGAGCAACTTCTAGTAGACAGGCCACACACACTGAAGTCAGAGAACCTGGGTTCAAGGCCAGCCCAGCCACTCCTCTCTGCTTGAGGCTTTTCTTATCTGTAAAGCAGGAATAATAAAACCATTCTCATCAAGTTGTGAGACTTCAGTGAACTTTTACATGTGGAAGCACATAATACCCAGTCGTTCCTCAATAAATGTTCATTTTGTCCTTTTTCTGCCTCTCCCCTTCTTGGTAAGAGGGTCAGTCTAGTATGAGGCAATGAAATGCAACATTTAAAAATTTCCACTTCCCAGGTGATAAAGTTAATGTACTTTCCCCTATTCCTCCTGCTAAGTACAACTAAACACCTTGCACATTATATGTTAAACAAACAAGAAGATTGTGAAAGGTGGAAGAAGCAGACCAACCAGGGATCTCAAAACCTCACATGATGATGGATTTTTAAAGGGCAGTTTAAATCTAATTTTTCTGTTAATTTTTTTGCTCCTATGTGATTTAGAAGACAACTGCATAAAGCAATACAGCAATTATAAATCTGTGTTAATGAGCACACAAAGTATAAATATGTAATTTGTATGGCAAATAACATAAAGAAGAAAGAGGAAATGAGGTTATTAATATATAGGAGCAAAGTTTTGTATACTACTGACGTTAAGTTGGTATTAAATATATTATAAACAGAAAGATTTTAGGGATGTAAAGGGAGGTAAGGTTTCTATACTTCACTCAAACTGATAAAATGATGACACCAAAAAAAATAATAAGGTATGTGTATATAATAAAATACCTAGAGCAACCACTAAAAAGGATATACAAAGAGATACACATAAAAACGCTACAGATAAATCAAAGTGAATTTCTTAGAACAGAAGAAACAAACAAAAAACAAAAATAAAGTGGTGGACTTAAGAGCTGCCATATCAACAATTATAATACATTCAATGTAAATAGCCTAAATACATCAACTAAAAAAGAGATTGAAAAAATCAAGGGATGCAGGATGGCTCAGCAGGTTGAGCACTCATCTTGCAGCCCTGGGGTCCAAGGATCAAATCCCGGTCCCAGCCCGTGCGGACCCATATGCTATACTGGGGTGTGCCCCCAGTCCAGTTCTCACAAGGGCGAGCTCTGTGCAGGGTCCCCAGCCCAGTTTCTGCCGTGAGCAGCTTGGCACCCACTGGGCTGAAACTGTGTAGAAAACCAATGATGTGCAACTGTGGACACTGCTGTGGGCCCTCCCCCTTCTCTCTGTCTCTCTCTCTCTCTCTCTCTCTCTTTCAAAAACAAAAATAAATCTTAAAAAAAAAGAGAGAAAAATTTATGAAAATAGAGAACAGATCAGTCATTGCCTAGGACTAATGAGGTGGTGGGAAGCACCGTAAGAGCAGCATAAGGCCCTTGTGGTGACAGAAATGTTCTTTATCTTGACTGTACCAATGTCAATATCCTGGTTGTGGGTGACATTATACTATAGTTTTGTTAAGATGTTACCAGTGGAGGAAACTGAGTAAATGATATTATTTCTTACAACTGTAGGTGAGTCTACAAGAATCTCAAAATAGAAATTTAATTAAAGAAAATATTTAAGGAGGTGCTCATTCTTAGGGTTGTACACGTACAGGGTAGGCACCTGAGAGTGAGTGGCTCCTTACGTGTTGACCCTCAGTACCTCGTATGCCTCACTCTATACCAGCCCTGCCTGAGAATGATGCTTTCTCAGGTCCACTTGGAGAATTCTAGAACCAGCAGGTCAGAGTTTGATGCCTAAGGGGGCCAGGAATCTTACGATGTTCCATCGCCATTCATCTCCCAATAGCCCCAGTTCAAGTGTCTTGCAATGTACAACCCTGTCTGTGTGAGGGATGTTGGTTAAGGCAGTATGAGTGGACACCCATATACCACTGCACTCAGGGGGAACCATGTGCATTCCATAGACAGAATTTTAAAGAGGGGAGGGACATTCAAGATCATCTGGTTTTATATATGAAGAAACTATGGCCAGAAGGAGAGGTCAGTCTCTCTCCCCAGGTCACACAGCTAGATTCCTGCCTAGGACTCTCACCATAATACCACGTCCTCCTCTCATGAGCAGGAAGCACACTAGAATGAAAGGAAAACAGGGCAACATCTCTGCCTTCCGGATAATTCCTAGCAACAAACAGCTCCATGTCCATTAGCTCCAGGCAGAACTGAACTTGAACCACCAGAAGAGGCAAGTCACAGGTGGCAAGAAAGAAGTGGCAATTAGAGATGACTTTGAAGTACAACATGACCTCTGCTGCCCACATTCCAACTCCTAGCATGGTCTGGACCTAGTCACCCTCCTACAGAACCAGGTACCTACTTTCCAGAAGAAAGAAGACATGGGCCTCGGTCCTCCCAAAGGTCACTCCAAGGTGTACCTCACCAGAAAGCTCCTGGGCACCTCCTCTCCCACTGTCACCACCCACTCCCCTGGAGGTATTACACATACATTAAATTGCTCTCATTGGATTTTTTCTTTCCTCTTAGCAAACCTGTCATTGGGCCATAAGAAAGGAAATCATTGGTGACCTGCACTTCAGGAAGTCAAGGGTCTCCCAGCTAGCCAGAACTCCCTTCTCAGGAGAAACACACCCAGGCAGGACACAGGAAACCAGCCTAATCAAATTCCTTTTATTTTAAAGATTTATTTTTATTATTATTTTTTATTAGTTTTTGACTGAGAGACAGACAGAGACAGAGAGAAGGGGGAGGGCCCAGAGCAGTCTCCATAGTGGCACATCATTAGTTCTTCCACATAGTTTCACTCCACAGGTGGGCACGGGGCTGCACAGGGCAGGAACTGGGCCAGGAGCCTCCCACATAGGCCCCAGCAAGAACTGAGCTCGGGGAACACCCTAGTTCATTATATGGGTTCGCATGGGCCGGAGCCGGGATTCGATCCCTGGTCTCCGGGGCTGCAAAGCGAGCGCTCAACCCACTGAGCCATTCCAGCTTCCCCTCAAATTCCTTTTGTAGCAGACACCTGTAATCACCTCTTCAGATTCTCCTGGCTCACCCGCCTTCTCAGCTCTTGGCCAGGTGTTGTACCTCACTCACTGCCAGCTGTGTGGCTCTGCCCAGATTCTGTTCACCTCACATGGGCAGAACCTCCAGCAACTGGCCTCATGCCCCTGCCATAAGGCCCCATTTCTGTCCTGGAGCTTTCCTGTGACCACTGAGGTGTGAGACACCCTAGGGGCTACTCAGCACCCACACATGGGCAACTCAGAGGTCTGGGAAGGCCATACCCATGGGGAGGCAGGGGCTGGGGTTAAACTCTTCTTTCTTGCCCCAGGTGCGGGAGTTTGCCTGGCCACTCTACAGTCAAGATGGAGCACACTGAGCTACCACCAGCAGTGCCTGCCCCACAATGCATCGCTCTGTATTTGCCCTTCCTTCCTGATTTCACTTCTTTTCCCAGGACTGCACTCCTCCATAAGGTATCATATGTTTTTACCTCAGAGTCTGTTTTCTAGGGACCAACCCTTTGATTTGTGAATGAAGAGAGATCCAGAAAGGAGAAGTAGCGTGTCCAAACTCACACAGCAAGACAGCAACAGCAGCAGGGGCAAAACTCCTCAAGTCTTCAAATACTGGGCACCTGCTAAGAGCTGGGCACTCTTTTAGATGGGGGGATACAGCAGTGAACAAAACAGACACGAGTTAACAATCTATTCTAGAGCAATGCTGCCATGGGGAACTTTTTACAGCGATGAAAACGTCCTGCCTTGCTGCCCTGTGGCCTCTAGCCCCGTGTGGCTTTTGAACCCTTGAAATGTGGCTGGTATGACCAAAGAATGTTTTCGCTTCATGCATGCATTCTGCAGCTCCGTTGTTTGGCGCATAATATTTAGGATGGCTGTATCTTCATGATGGACTGACCCTTTTATCATTATGTAATGTCCCTCTCCATCTCTGATCATTTTCTTTGCTCTTCAGTGGACTCTGTCTGATACTAATATAGCCACTCACGCTTTCTGCTGGTTAATGCTTGAACAGTATATCTCTATCAACCCAGGACCTAAATTTTAATTTTATTTATTTTTAATTAATTTTAATTTAATTAAACACATGTGGCTAATAGCTACGATATTGAACGTTATTTTAGAGAACTCAGTTCAAGGGCTACTGTCTCTACTCTGCCAGTAGCTGAGCAGACCAGCTCCTCCATCTAGGGCGGGGTGGCGAACCTGTGGCACACATGCCCAAAGTGGCACATGGAGGAATTATTTTGGCATGCGGAGCTGTGAATACCATTTAAAAAATTATTGTTTATGCTCTTATAGACATAAAAATAATTGATACCTCTATCTCACTCGATGGGTTGGCATGCGAGTTGAATGAGTATACTCTTATTTCATAAACTTTGGCACTCAATCGCCAAAATGTTCGCCACCCCTGATCTAGGGAAACACTACCAGTGACTGTCCCACAGAACTCAGAGGCCCCAACGTGGTACCCCAACCAGGGGACCCATCCTATCACTGCCCAAGATGGAGAAAACGGCCTCTTATGCAGGGGGCAGGCCTTTGTTTTCCTGAGTTGACCTCAGCCTATTCAATAGCACCTGGACATGACCCAGCACAAGGAACAGGGGCAGCCTCGGGGAGGGGACAAATGGCAGCTTGGCTAATTGAGATTACTTATATAAACCTGGCCCCGTAGAACCCCCTGCTGCCAGGGACTAATCAGGTAGAACAGCCTCCTCCCCCTCCATGCTGCACTGTGTTGCACCTGTTTACCGGTATTTGCCATCTCACCCACAAGCCTGACACCTCCTCAAAGAAGCTCAGGTGCAGCCTTCCTACATATTAACGGATGGTGAGTGCCTAGCTGCCCCTGCCCTCTCAGATGACAACATGCCCAATGCCCAGCTCAGCGCTGGTGTGAAATGAGTTTGTGAAGGAACAATGGAGAGAAGGAAGAAGAAAAGGATTGCCACCCTGGGTCAGTAATGGTATTTTCAGCCAAGGGCTGAGAAGCAGGGGGAGACAGACACATAGGGAATCCAGGGGAAGGGTCCCAGTGTTCTGTAATCTAGCTTGGAACTATAATGCCTCCTTCCTCCCAACCTCTCTCTCTCTCCCTCTCCCTTTGTGTCTCTTTGCGTTTGTCCCTCTGTGTCTCTCTGTGTGTGTATCTCTCTGTGTGTCTATGTGTCTCTCCATGTCTCTGTCTTTTGCTCTCTGTCTCTAACCATTTGCAATGAGACCATAATGCTAAGCCTGAGTTCTAGTCTCACTGCATCTTGAATTTTTATCTGCTTGTCCCTTGACATATCCTAGCATCTTGCCCTCCCCCAAGCATGGCTTTGTGTCCTTCCGTTGGCCTCTTTCCTGAGCTTAGAGGACAGGAGAGGTGGGAGCCCAATACAGGGAGTAGGGGAGGATGGAAATGCCCCACCAAGGGCACCTGAGCCCCTGGAACCTCCACATTATACCCAGCACACCTCCACTTTAATTTACACATCTTATTTCATTTTCTTACCAAACAAACAGTCACAATAATACAGGAGCTCATTCAATTTAGACAGAGCTGCATGGATCACATCAGAAAATGACTGATAATCTTGATGTGAAAATTGTATTTATCATGCAGGCAAATAAAGTGGGAAGACATACACTCAGGATAAAGGGTTTGTCAGCACTGGAGTGCACAGCTGACCTTGGGTCTCCCCACAAATGAGGCATCAGCAACAGGTTCAAGGCAAAACTGAAATGGGGGGGCAGAAGGAGGGTCTGTGGAATCAGGCACCAGTGAAGGCCAGGGGGCTGGGGTGCACGAGGTCTAGTCAGCATCAAGAGGAGATGCTCCCCAGAATACTAGGCCACAGCCCCCACTTCCACTGGGGGAGGAACTAAGAGGGAGCAGGGCTGCCAGTCCTGAGAGGACCTGAAATCACTCCACGTTGGAAATTCATGGCAAATTGCTCCTACAATTTACTAGTCCAGCTGGAGAGATGCATCTTTGAACTTTAGCAAGAGGCTTTGAAAATCACTCTCAGCCCTAGCTCTCCAAGCCCTATCTGAGATGAATTAAAGGAAATTATGCACATAAACCCCCAGATCAAGGGGACACCTACTCTCCTTCAACTGCCTGCAAGCTGATTAGACAGACAGAGTTCACAGCAGAAAGGCACCCAGGCTGGAAAAATAAAAATAAATTTTAAATGCAGAGATTGATGGCTTCTGTCACAAAGCCTCTCCAAAACCACGGTCTGTAAGTTTGAATTTCCATCGATGCTAAGGCAAGGTGGCAGCCCAGCAGCGGCTCTTGGCCTGGTGGGGTCTTTGGGGAAAAACTCCAGATTCCCCTTGAGATCCACCCACTGGCCAGTGCAGGGGGTCCACATCCCCAAGAAGGAGATTCTGAGACTCAGAACAGTCAGGTCACACTCAGCACACACACACACATGTCTCACACTAACAGCAGGGCTGGGCACCTTGCTGGTGTGCAGCAACCTTTGTGGAAAACCAGACAAGATGCTACCGGTCCTCTCAGGGCCCTGCTGAGCAAACTCACCCAAACCTCGTCCTTCACTGGCATAGCACAGATCCCAAGACAGCCACAGAGAGGAGGTGGTAAACAGGCAAGTCCTAGAATGCAGATCTGCTCAGGCTCTGGTCCAGGCCAGAGGCAGCTGACAGCCCAAGTGTCGACATCTAAGTTTTAGACCCCAGAGACTGGTGCATCTCAGCGCGGTATACTGAAGACTATGGTGGGCCACCCAGACCCCCCATTCAGGACTGAGACATTCATTCCCAAGTCCTTCTCTGTAAATTGCCCTCAGCCAGAGAGAGCCGCCTGGTTCAAGGTCATGCCCCAAACCTGGGGGCAGCTGCATGTAATGCCTAGTTAATTGGCCAAAGAGTAGGTGGTTATAAAGGCCTGGCCCCTTGCCCCAAGGTGGGGCAGTTCTGCAGGCTGCGCCCACTGCATAGTTCCCCACAGGATGGAGAGGCTTTTGGTGTTTCAGTTGTCACAGGTGCTGATACCAAGGGCATGAGGTAGACAAGCCCCGATGTGGCAAGTGACACAGAAGTAGAGGTGACATGAGATCCTTTCTCTAGTCTAGTCCCTCGTGACAGAGCCAAGAGGGGAAGAGACACCAGTCCCTGGCAAAGATGCCCCTAGAACTTGGACCTCCTGACCCCATGCTTCCCCAGGAACCCTTCAGAAAGACAAGGCCCCAAGCATCCCTCCCGAGAAGGAGGGTCGCCCAGAAGAGTAATTGTGAAAGGTCACTTCCTAGCCCTCTGTCATTCTATGGGCCCTTAAGCCAAAAACATGCTCTGTGATCTCTCATCATCACTTGGCACATCTCACCAGCATCTTTCTCAGAATGGGGCATGAGCGCTACAAGATTTTATGACATTTATTGGGAGCCTTTTTCAACTAAGGAAAGAGATACTTTTATTATTCTCCACTGGGTTATTACAGATGACGTGTCCCAAAAATTTTGAAGTGAAAAAAGGAAACCCAGAATTATGAATTACCCAGCATTTACATTGATTTGGTTAATCCCTAGAGGAAAATACAGTTAAATGAAAGGAACAAAATGAAAGCTGATTGATGAGTTGCCATTTTAAAACATTCGGTTCAATTAAGCTAAAAGCCTGCTCTCAGAACCACAGACAGCGTTCCCAACACTGCGCACGTCAGCTCTCCAAGTCAAAGGGTCAGGATGCTCTCAAAGCCAAGGCAAGGGAATCCCTGGCATCTGTACCCCAACCGGGCTTTCCCATTGAGGACCAATTTTGCAGGTCCCTGCAGACAGCCAATCACCTCTCCCGTTGGACGAGACTCAGTAGAGGACAGGAGTGTAGGATGAGGTCCTACATTCTATCACCAAAGTGTAGAAATTCTTGATTTGTATTGTTTGTTACCTGTCTGATTACTTTATAAAAAGTAGCCCCTGGTAGGAAGCCAAGGCCTGTTTGCCACTACCTAGCCTCATTTTTCTTATCTTTAAAATAGGAATGTCCTTGAACCAGGGAAACCCAGATAATTGCTCCCACTCTGTTGATAACTTGCAGCATAACTTCAGACTTGTCTTTCATCCTCTGGCTTCAGACTCCTAAACAGCAAAATCAGACTAAAGCGCCTGTTTATCCCACCACATTGAAGCTTAAAAGTGTTGGGATAGAAAGAAAAACCTTTTCAACATATGGTATCAGTACAATATGATATCCTTAGGCACCAAGGTAAACCTTGACCTAAGCCTTAGCTAGGTATACAGATATAGGTATAGATAAATCCCTTTGGGGAAATATAAAGATACATGTTTTCTTTTTAACTCAAAATGAATAGATATGAATGTAGAAGAAAACAGAGGAGAAAATCTCCTAGGACAAAAAGTTCTTAGACATGGCTCCCAAAACATGATCCACAAAAGAAAGCACAAATAAATTCTACCTCATCACAATTAAACCCTTTTGCTCTGCAGAAGGAGGTGTCAAGAGGAAAGAGACGTTACAGAGTGGGAGAAAATATTTGCAAATCACATATCCAACAAAGGACTTGTATCTGGAATATATAAAGAACTCTCCAAACTCAACAATAAGAAATCAACAATCCAATTTTTTAAATGGGTAAAATACTTAAATACTTCACCAAAGATACATATGGCAAATAAACACATGAATAGGTGTTCAGCATCATTAGCCATTAGGGAAGTGAAATTTAAAACCACACTGAGTATCACTCAGAATCTCATCCCAGAATGGCTAAAATAAAAATCAGTGACAACACCAAATGCTGGAAAGGACAGAAAAACTGGATCGCTCATGCATTGCTGGAACAAATTTAAACTAGTACAGCCACTCTGGGAAAACAGTTTGGCAGTTTATTTAAAAACTAAACACGCAACTACCATATGACCTGTACTCTTGGGCATTTATTCAGAGAAATAAAAACTCACATTCACACAAAAACCTACACAAGAATGTTTATAGCAGCTTTATTTGTAATTGCCCAAACCTGGAAACCACCCAGATATCCTTCAATGGATGAATGGTTAAACACACTGTAGTAAACCCATAGCATGCATATCCCAGATTGAATAATGTTCCCCCAAATCCATGTCCACCCAGAACCTCCGAATATGGCCATATTTGGAAAGAGGTTCTTTGAAGACATAATTAGTAAGATGAGGTCTTGCTGGCTGGGCGCTGCGGTACACACCTATAGCCCCAGCTACTTGGGAAGCCGACGCAGGAAGATGGCTTGAGCCCAGTTCTGCGCTATACCGACTGGGTGTCCGCACTAAGTTTGGCATCAATATGGTGACCTTCCAGGGGTGGGGGACCACCAGGTTGTCTAAGGAGGGATGAACCGGGCCAGATCAGAAATGGAGCAGGTCAAGATGAGGTCTTGCTGGATTAAGGTAGGCTCTAAATCCAGACGGCTGTCCTTATGAGAAGGCCATGCGATGATGAAGGCAGCGAGGAACACCAGGATTGCTGGCAGCCTGCAGAATCTAGGAAGTGGCAAGGGAGGATTCTTCCCAAGAGCCTTTCGAGGGAGTGTGGCCCAACTGCCACCTTGACCTCAGACTTCTGGCCTCCAGCACTGTGAGACAATACATTTGTGTTGCTTTAAGTCACCCTGTTTATGGAGCTTTGTTATGGCTGTCTCAGCAATTGAATACACCATGGGATACTACTCAGCAATATAAAGGAACAAGTTGATACACATGGGCACCTGGATGAATGTCCAGAGGATTATGCAGAGTGCAAAAGCCAATCTCAAAAGGTTGCATACTATGTGGTTTCATTTATATGACATTCTCAAAAATGACAAAATTAGAGTAATATAAACCAGATCAGTGGGAACTCGGGGAATAGGGAAGGAAGGGTGGGACTTTAACAGGGTAGTACGAGGAGTTTGGGGGTGGGGGTGATTGAACAATTCTGTCTTGATTGTGGTAATGAGTGGTTCCATGAAACTTCACACACGACAAAATTCACAGAGACATATATACACACAGTGAGTTCATGTGAACATTGGTGAAATCCAAATAAGATCTATAATTTAGTTAATTGCATGATGCCAACGTCAATTCCTGGTTTTCATAACTATACTGTGGTTATCTAAAGTGTTACCATTGGAGGAAGCTGGGGGAAGAGAATCTGAAAACTTTCCACTCTTTTTGCAACTTCTATGTAAACCTTAAATTATTTTAAAACAAAGGTTTGAAACAAAGTGTTGGGAGAATTCAACAGGTTTTGCAAATATAAAGAAAAAGAAGTTTCTATATAGAGATGACTTACAGAATGCTCCGGAGACAGACAGACCCAGGCTAGCATTTCCGCTTCACCATTTACTAACTCTGTGCCTTTGGAAAAGTTACTTTACTTCTCTGAGCCTTGGGTTCCTCGCATGTAAATTCTCATACAGAAACAACGGCATGCAGTGCACATATTGCAGATGAGATGATGTGTAAAAGCAGCTGAAGCCACGACTAATACATGGTGGTACTGAGTAAATCTTAATTCCCATCTTCATCCCAACCAGCGCAGCTCCTACAGTTTGCTTTCTGGACATCCTGCCATTGTACTAATTCTACTTGTCAACCCAGGATCCCACAATTCAGGTCTTCCAGATCTCCTAACCTGGGCCCACACAAGGGTCAGGCTGCACCCGAAGCTCAAGCTTCCATGGAAACAACACCCACTCTGGTATCCCCAGGCAGTCCTTGCAAAGTTCCCCTGCCCTTCGACCCTCAGTTAAGAGGATGTGGCTAATAACCCTTCCCTGCTCTGAAACCCCATTTAACACTCCTCCCTCCCTGCCCTCCCATCATTACGCTAGCTACCACTCTAAATGGGTTTGCAAAAACAAGAGTTACTCCTTTATGATTGCAAAATACAGTTTACAAAGTAGTTTTTACAAATTTGTTATCCTCCATAGAGCCCCAACAAGACCCTAGTTGGCAGGAGAGCAAGCTTAAGAATGCCAATTTTCCAAATGGAGAGAGGTCTACTTCAAGGAGATGGGTGAGGAATAGGTAGGTAGGAGAGAATGGAACCCACATGATTAACCACCTACTGTGTGCCAGGTACTTGATTTTCTCTCATTTGATTATGACAACAAGATTATAACAAGTATTACTATATCTCCATTTTGCAAACAAAAACCCCCTCAGTTTAAAAAGGTTAAATAACGTATCTAACAACACACAGCCAGTAAGAGCTGAATGGGGATCAGACTCAAGCCTGCCTGACTCCAAAGCAGGGATCTTTTCGTTCTGCCAGGCACGAAGCCCATCATGCTCTCATCCATCCACTCATTCTTTCTTTCTTTCATTTTTATCAAGAAGCAATTGGAGGGGATGCCGGGATAGCTCAGCAGGTTGAGCACTTGCCTTGCAACCATGAGGTCCAGGGATTGAATCCCTGCCCTGATCCATGCAAACCCATATTCCAAACTGTGGCACAGTTGGTAACCACCGGGACAGCAGTGAAGGTTCTCGCCTCCCATGCAGGAGGCCCCTGGTTCAGTCCTGCACCACTCAGCCCCACATCCACCTGTGTGGAATGAAACATTGTCACAACTAATGATGTACAACTATGGACACTGCTCTGAGCCCACCCCCTTCTCCCCTTCTCCCCTTCTCCCCTTCTCTCTCTCTCTCTCTCTCTCTCTCTCTCTCTCTCTCACCTTCTCTCAAAACAATAAAAGAAATCTTAAATAAATAAATAAATAAACAATTGGAAATGTTTCTCCACATGAAGATTTCCTTCGTTGCCCGGACCCATGAGCACTGTGGCCCCATGTGAGGCTCTCCAGGTGTTCCTCTTCATTCTACATCCCCAAGAGGCTCAACCCTTTCCTATTGTGATATGTGTTGTCACCCTGGGAATTCCCAGAGTGTCTGTTGCCTACCATAGGCAATAACACCACCATCTCCTCTCAACGTCACCCTGTAGTCCCTTCCCACAGCTCCCTCATCTGTACAGAAAGCCAGAGTCTGGTCCATATCCCACAGTGTGAAGGCTAGAAGGACCCTTCGAGAGCATTCAAGATGACTGAGATCCACAGAGGGGAAGGTGCCTGTCTTGAGTCCCCCAGTGAGATAGTGGCAGGGCTAGGACTAGCCCCCAGGCCTCCCAGCTTGTGTCCAGCCCTCTCTACACAGGTCCCACCACAGCAGGGCTCTGTCACTGCTGAAAGCTTGGAGGAATCCCTCTTATCTTTTCCCAAATTTACGTAATTTGCCACTTTTTTCCCCAAAGAACAATCTGGAAGACCCCTTTCCAATTCTAATGTTGCCTAATAACCTACACAGGCTTAACCTTTGGAGTAAATTCCACTTTTAAGTTGAGACTCGCCCTCCCTCCGTGTGACTACTCGCAATACCAGGATGAAATCGAGTCTTCCATCCCATGAAATAAAGCCACATAAAAGCTGTTCCTGCTAGCAGCATTTTCCTGATTTCCTCAAGCTGGCCTGCAATAAGTATTCTTAATTGTGCTTGTTAAAAAGTGGATTTATGAATCCCAATTAGCCCACTTTCACTTATGCAGCAGCAATTTTCAGTACCACCAAACCTTCCTTCTTGCCAGGATGACATGATTTTGGGGTGACAGGATAATTGCTAAAACATAAAAGGACCCAGTCGGTCCTGCAGCAGCAGCCTCAGCAGTTCTGTTAGGAGGGCTTGTGGATAAGCAAGGTTTGGAGGCCAAATTTAAACCCGTGGTGAGCTTCTGCCACTCAACACACCTCAGCCACACAGGCACTTCTTTTGTTCCTTCTCCTTGGATCTAAAACCCTGCCTTGTCCTTCCCCCTGGTCCTTTATTCCCTGGCTGCTCCCCAACTAGACCTGTGCCTCCTCCTCTCCAAGCAAGTTTTTCCATCTGAACTGCCTTTCCGCATCCATGTTCTCCACCATCTCCCATGAGGATCCAGTTCAAATGGCTCCTTCTCCAAAAAGCCCTTCTTCCTTAACCCAACCTCTGCCACTTCCTGCTGTTCAAGCACTGATTCCTCAATTGTGTGTTTGTCTCCAGCTTTGGGCTTTGAACCCCCTGAGGACAAGAACTAGGTCTTATTAATCTCAGCATGTCCAGAACCTGACAGGTGAAGGCTGGCTCACTCACTCCTTCATTCTTTCCTTCAATAACCTCACTGGAACTCAACAGAAAAATGGGCATGGGTTCTGAACAGACGTTTCTCCAAAGAAGATATATGAACAGCCAATAACAGCATGAAAAGTTGTTCAAACATCACGAATCATTAGGGAAAACAAATCTAAACCACAAGAAAATACCACCCTACACCCATCAAATGGTCACTATCAAAAGAATGGAAAAAGACAAGTGTTTACAAGGATGTGGAGAAACTAGAACTCTCATATGCTGCTGGTGGGAATGCAAAATGGTGCAGCCATTTTGAAAAATTGTCTGGCAGTTTCTCAAATGACAAATATAGAATCACCACATGACCCAGTAATTCTACTATGTATACACCCAACATAAATGAAAACATATATCCATATAAAAATTTGTATACAACTTCATAGAATCATTAATCATAAAATTAGTAGCCAAAAAGCAGAAACAACTCAAGTATTCATCAACTGATGAACGAATAAATAAAATGTAGTATAGTTATACAACAGCATATTATTCAGACATAAAACGAAATGAAGTGCTAATTCATATTCAAATATGGATGGACTTTGAAAACATGCTAAGTGAAAGAAACCAGTCACAAAACACCACATACTGTATCATCTCATTTACATGAAATGTCCAGAACAGGCTAATCCATAGAGATAGAAAGTAGATTAGTGGTTGCCAGGAGCTGTGGGGAGGAAGAAAGAGGACTATGACTATGACCATGGATAGGTATGGGGTTTCTTTTGGGGGCAGTTATAGTGATCACACCACAAATTGATTGTGGTGATGATGCCCAACTCTGTGAATATTTTAAATACCACTGAATATAATAATATACTAAAACCCACTGAATTGTATGCTTTTAAATCGTGAACTACACTCAATGGTTTGGTGTTTACCTGGAGAGGAGGGAGGAGGGGGGAGGGGGGAGGGAGAGTTGTGTGGGGAGGAGGGAGTGGGCACCAGATATATGGGGTTGGAGGGGGACCTGATTCTGGGAGCTGGGCACATAATGCGATGCATGGGTGATGTGATGTGGAGTTGTCCATTGGGAAACTGTCTGATTGTTACCAACCAATGTCACCCCATTACATTTAACAATAAAAAAAAAAAAATTCCAACTAAAAAATAAAAATAAATAAATTGTGAACTATATGGTATGTGGATTATAGTTCAATAAAGCTGTTACCAAATTCTTTTTTTTTAAAGCCACTCGGTGGGATGCCGGGCTAGCTCAGCAGGTTGAGCGCTTGCCTTGCAACCACAAGGTCTGGGGATCGAATCCTGGCCCTGACCCGTGCAAACCCATATACTGAACTGCGGCGCAACTGGTAACCACTGAGATGGTGGTGAAGGTTCTTACCTCCCATGCAGAAGGACCCCAGTTTGCTTCCCACCTTGCACAGTCCCACATCCACCTGTGTGGAATGAAACCATGTCACAACTAAAGATACACACCTATGAAGACTGCTCGCTCGCGCGCTCTCTCTCTCTCTCTCTCACACACACACACACACACACACACCTTTTTCAAACAACAAAAAATAAAATAAAAGCCACTTGGGCTTTTACTATGTAGAAAAAGGGGTAGCACAAGAAACACTGAGCCCCAGGCACACCTCGACTCAAGGCAGCTGAGTGTGGAGCATCTTTCTTCCACTATTACAACCTCCCTCAAGATGACAGTCAACAACAGGACAACTTGCTACTTCCAGATCTAGTATAGTGTCACAGTGAAGAGTCTAGAATGAGACCACTTAGTATCAAATCCCAGCTTTGCTTATTACCAGCTGTGTGATCTTGGACAAGTTAGTTCAGCTTTCTAAGCCTTGGTTTTGTTCACTATAAAATGAAAGGAAAATATTATGAAGACATATATAAGTACTTGTCATAGTATAAGTGCTACACAAGGATTAGCTAGAATAGTTCCCAAGATGGGGGAGTGAATCTCATTAATTGTTTCAGTGATGGGCAAATCTTACAAAATTTATATTCATCCCAGTCAACACCCCCAAACCCTCATTTCTCCTTGAGTTACACAGTTCTTTCTTTTTTCAGCCCAAATATGCTAACTGCTCTTCACCCCATGGGGAAGGGTCTTTGTTCATTGAGCGCTAGAGGATTTGAGTGCAAGAAAAAACATGACAGCATGCTCTGGCCACCCTCAAGACCCTGAGACAAGGAGGCAGGTGTATGACAGGGAGGGGCTCAGGATGGTGGAGTAGCCAGCAGAAGGGCTTGGCCCTGCCATCTGCTCTCCCAGCTGAAGTGAGTGGCCTGGCATGGACTCAGACTTGGTCACAGCCCAGTACATCTACCAAGTGCCCATTTGAGAGCTGCTCCAACGCGCATCATTTCCTGTCATGGGGGAGAGGTAAGCAGCCCTGCCCAAAAGAGGCCTCCGCAGCCTGCTTACCCATCCACACTCTATTTTGCTTAAGAGTGGCAACAAGGGGGAAGCTGGGATGGCTCAGGGGGTTAAGCGCTCACTTTGCAGCCTCGGGGACCGAGGATCGAATCCCAGGTCCAGCCCAGGTGGACCCATATGCTGAACTGGGGGGTGCCCCCAGTTCAGTTCTTGCCAGGGTGAGCTTCCCATGCGGAAGGTCCCAGCCCAGTTCCTGCCCTGTGTAGACCCACGCCCACCTGTGAAATGAAACTATATTGAAACCTAATGACACAACTATGGAGACTGCTCTGGGCTCACCCACCCCTTTCTCTCTGTCTCTCTGTGTCTGTCTCTCTGTCTGTCAAAAAAACAATAAAAATAAATCTTAAAAAAAACCAAACAATTCCCTAATTGACTGCCCTTCAGAGGCAGGGACCCAGTGGGCTTGGCCCATCTGGTCTGGTATGTACATACTCACCCACAGGCATATGTCTGCAAACATACTCACATAAGATCACACACATTTGAGCACACACACACTCCCATAAACAGCTCATACTCATATACCTATACAATCACAGACATACACATACCCATACATTCATGCACATACATATATGCACTTACACACATTCATATAACACACTATCATCCACATACTCACACAAACATACATATAGTCATCCTCACACAGACATACATTTGCAAGCATGCAGTCACATATGGTCACACACACTGAAGTACACTCACATGCACATGAACAGTTCCCATACATATACAGACACACGGGTACACACATACTTATGCACATGCAAACATGCTCACTGCACACATTTCATCCATACCCCTTCCTACCCACACCCATCCTCACATTTATGTAAACACACATGTATACGAGGTCTGACAATTAAGTTCGTGAACACGTCACCATGTGCTTACGTTGGCAGCACTGTACAAACAACCCAGTAAGTCTTCGTAACCTTGGTACATCAGTGTCTCACAGCTGTGTTCATGTTGACATTTGGTGGCATTTTGCTGAATGGTGCTTATTGTTGTAGCATATTTTTGTGTGCCATCAAGAGAATGTGGGAGCTTGAATTAGAAAAATGAACAAACGTTAAATTTCTTGTGAAACTTGGCAACAGTGGAAGTGAAATCAAAGACATGTTAGTTCAAATTTATGGGGATAACGCCATGAAGAAAATGGTAGGTAGTGTACAAATGGATTAAACAATTTTCTGATGGGAGAGAAAGAGTCACTGATGAAGAGGGGTCAGGGAGCCCAGTAAAGAGCAGAACTGACATTGCAAAAATTCATCGAATTGTGTGTCAAAATTGTCAGCTGACTGTGAGAAGCATAGCAGGCCAAGTAAACATCGATAGAGAAATAGTTAGAAAAATTTGAACTGAAAATCTTAACATGAGAAACGTGTGTACAAAAATGGTCCCTAAGGAGCTGACTGATGAACAAAAGCAAAGGAGAGTCAAAGTTTGCCAAGACCTTTTGGAGAGGCAAGACGATGTTTTAGGCTGTGCTATCAGTGGTGACGAAACATGGGTGTGCCAATATGACCCTGAAACAGTGTCAAAGTGCATAATGAAAGTCAGTCAATTCTCAATGACCAAAAAAGTTCTATCAATCCATATCAAGAATCAAAACAATGTTGAGAACCTTTTTTGATATCAGAGGGATTGTTCATTATGAATTTGTACCAACACAATCAACCAAGTGGACTATTTGGCAGTGCTGAAAAGGCTGCGTGAAAAAGTTAGACAAAAACTACCTGAACTTTTTGCCAACAACTCATGGCTCTTGCATCATGACAATGCACCAGCTCACACAGCCCTGTCTGTGAGGGAGTTTTTAGCCAGTCAACATAACTGTATTGGAACACCCTCCCTGCTCACCTGATTCGACCCCCAATTCTTTTTTTCTTTACCCCAAGATAAAGGAAATGTTAAAAGGAAGACGTTTTGATGACATTCAGGACATCAAGGGCAATATGACAATGGCTCTGATGGCCACTCCAGAAACAGAGTTCCAAAACTGCTTTGAAGGAGTAGGTGCTGGCATCAGTGCATAGCTTCCCAAGGGGAGTCCTTTGAAGGTGACCATAGTGATATTCAGCAACGAGGTATGTAGCACTTTTCTGGGATGAGTTTGCGAACTGAATTGTCAGACCTCGTATAGTCACACTCATGGTGCACACAACCACACATGTTACTACACACAGTTACACATCTGCATGCTCTCACACATACACACACGTACCCAGAAGCAGCCCCTCAGCCCTCCAGAGCTCTGTGCTCTGCTGGGGCCAGCAGTTAAGTCAGAAAATTGTCTTCCCGTTTTCAGGCTTTTTTCCTCTTTCAAAAAAGCATGCCATGGAGGTGGCATGAGGAATGGACAACATGCAGGTCCACAGCAACCTCAGAAAACCCCCTTCTGGAGGAAGTCCCCAAGGACATCCCCAAGGATGTCCACCGCCCATGGGGAATGGTGTTGATGGTCGTGGGATACCTTTGCTTAGGTCAATAGAAAACATGTCAGTGTTTTGTGATTTACGGAGAACATCTCCCTACAGGTCTCGTCAAACACCTGCTGTACCACTAACTTGCCAAATCATCTCAAGCCTCAGTTTCCTAGTGGAGTTGCTGGGAGGATCAAATAGATAATGCATGGAAATTGTGGAGTCCAGTGCCTCCCACATAGTCAGCCATTGGTATTCTTATTCATCTTTGGTATTATTTTTAATATGGATGTTAGTAACAATAAATTGAGGTATTATTTTCCTCATTTTGTATAAGTGAAAACAAATGATTTGTACCCAAGATCACACAGCCCATGTGACAGAGCTGGACTCAGGCCTCCTGTTTCCAGAGAATCCCCTCACGTCTCTGTGCCCACCGCCCACCTGGGGCCTGCTACTTCCCACCTGGCCTCACATTTTGAGCTGCACCGCTTCTCCCTGCAGAAAGGGTGGTCGGTGGGGGAGAGGAGGAGGGGTGGAGTGTGTCTCTCTTCCCCAGTTTATCCCATAGACATGGGCCAGGCTCTGCTGCCTGTGTCACACTCTCAAATGGCTCTTATCTATGTCTTCCTCCCCATCCTGCCAGAGGTCCCAGGGAAGGGTTGACTCTGGCCCAGGTGGGCAGCAGATCCCTTTATGCTTCAGGTACCCCTTCCCTGTGACCACCTGGCCCCCAGCCAGCCTCCAGGACTGCCCCTGCCTTCCTATCAGACATTACCCCCAAAACGCCTGCCAGGGTCATTGGAGTGGAGGTACAGACCCCAAGCCTAGGAGCTAGTTCAGGTTCCTATTCCTGCTCTGGCCCTAAATCACCCTGTGACCTTGAACCTTGCTCTCTCTGAGCCTCAGTTTGCTGTCTGTCAAAGGAGGGTACAGGAAGGTCCTTCAAGCTATAACATTCTCTTAGGCTGGAAAGCTGCGAAGAATCTCAAAATTCAAGGCAGGATAGTGGAAAAGATAATCTGGGGTGAAGAAGCTTTGTAAATCATATCACAGCAGGAAGGCTCTTCAGAAGATGCCACACACAGAGGGGGTTCAAGTGGTAGAGTCAATAAAAAGTTGCCTTGCCCAAGGGCTTCCTGTAGGCTGTCCCCACCACTGCCACGTGAGCCCTCACTAACAGTCAGACCTGCTCCCCTTCCTCCTCTGGTTTTACAGCTTCTTGTGGAAGCCTGTGGAGCTCCAGAGAAAGGAGAGCTGGGGGTGGGGCTCACACTCACCCGTGCACACAGACACACACTGGAAAAGAGCCAGGCCTGACAAGACAGAAAGCCATGCCAGGCAGGCCTGCAGGGGAGGAGCTCCTCAGCCCCCAGAAATCATAGCCCCTCACCTCAATGAGGGGATTGCTTCCCACGACCAGGCCAGCTTCCCCACATCGCCTCAACCATCTCCTATCACAGCCAGCTACTGATCAAGATTTGTCGACTTAGTCGAACATTGCATGTGCTGGACATTTTCTATTTGTTGCCGCAGACCTTCTCTCCACACTTCTCTGCTCTGCTCTGGGCCCCATGAGGCTGACCTGCAGTATGCATTGCATAGGAGGCTCCCTGGACCCCTGGCTTCCAGCTGGGTTAGGCCAGTGGGGCAGAGTGCAGGAAACCACAGAGCAGAAGGAGAGTGAGCAGGATCACTGCCATCTGGCTGCATCCCTTCTAGAAGGCCACCCATGTGCTGTTGGGCAGCCCTTTCTACACACCAGCCTCTCCAAGCACCCGCTGACCCAGGGGTGCTAACTGCTCCCCACGGTTGCTATACTCAAGGTGCTACACTGTCTTCTGTCTGTTTTCCTAAACTCTGCCCTCACCTTTGTAAACAGTCCCTTTCTTAAGCCTCCATCAAATGGCCCAGCTTGAGTGTGTCACCTGTTTCCTGCCAGGTCCCCAACATGTCATTTAAGGAGAATGTTCTTGGTGAAATAGTGATGACAAAATCATCATGACCAGAAACAAGAAAGTCAGGTAGAAACAGCTTTGGGGTTGTCTGGCCTTGTTGCTTCTCAGTACATTGTAGCTGTCTGTAGTGGGTTCCCCAACCTGAATACCCACCAGGACTGGGCCAGGCATGTCCATGTGTCTAAGACTCCCCAGGGGCCATGGCAACTCAACCAGCACACTCCCCAGCTGAGGCCACCACTCCACTCTCTCCACGGGTGCCAGGCAGGAACGTGGGCCTAGAGTTGCAGATCTTCTCATTATTCAAAGGAAATTGGAAATACATATTTTTTATATGAAATCTTCTCTTGGCTTATGTGTTTCAAAAGTGAAATGCAAGCTAAACGCCCTTATAGCCAATGCAGAGTTCTTAGTTCCCACTTCAGTTACATTCTGATACCGAAATTCCATCTTCTACACAGAATTAAAAGGAGTAAAAGTTTGGGTGGCCCTGCCATGGCTGCACAGTGCAAATCTGTGCGTGTCTGCCCTAGGGACGTAAGAGGGCCAGCAAGAGTCCTCCATGGAAGAGGGTCCTTGGTGCAGCCCAGCCCATGGGCAGAGACAGGCAGCAGGGCAGTGAGGCCGATGGCCCAGGTCAGGGCCCAGGTCAGGGACCAGGCAGCTGGCCAAGACAGGGAACTGGGCTGAGATGATGAGAAGCGGAGGACCCACTGGCCTCAGAAGGGTAATCTGGGGTTTGTTTGTTGGTTTGTGGGTTTGTTTTATTTGTTTGTTTGCAAGCTCTGTTTCGAGGCTGCACCAAGTTCTATATGAAAGTTGCGGTGGTGCTTACTCCCCACCCTGGTAGGCCAGGTGACGGCAGCACCTTTAGCTCCAAGATAAGAGGGCAATTCGCTTCATTCACAAAGGCCCAGCATCTATAACATCTTTCTTCAGGACCATCAAATCACTGGGGGCTTAGGTGGCTATGTCTCAGAAAGGGTGTCTTATCCCTCCAGCTGCTTCCAGGCCCAGCCCAGCTCCCAAACTCACAGGAAAGAAAAAACAAGCTGTCCAGTGAGGACAAGCCCCAGCTGGCCATCCTCAGCCTCCTGCTCCTTCCCTCCCCTGAATTGCTCCAGAACAGTCAGTCTCCTCACCTGGCACTTCCCAGGCACCACCAGGTACTGTGAGGCTGCTTTGGGGATCTTCCAGCGTAGCTCCCTGTTAGACTACAAGTCCTCTGGCAGCAGGGCCGGGTTTTAAGCTTTATACCCCTTGGGGATCAAACCTGCTTCTTACAAATGGAGGTGCATAAACATGCACATTATTGGGTATTTTGGATGACATGACAAGATAGTAATAAAAAATTTTAATAATGACGACAGATGCCTTGCATTTATGCAGAACTTTGAACTTTAGGAATGAGAAATAATAAACCTAATAATAGTAATGATAGATGTCTTACATTTGTATAAGACTTTGAAGTTTGCAAAGCACTTTCACAGACTTAATTTTATATCATCTTCAAAATCATCCTTATAAAAACAGGGAGGGGATAGATGAAACAAGACAGGTGAAATGCAAATTATTGCTGAAGCAAGATGATGTATAGGGGATGCACTATACCATTCTCTCTACTTGGGGATCTGTTTGAAATTTTCCATTGTAAAGAGCTTTCTAAAAAACTACAATAGTCAAGAAGCCATGTCAAAAACTGATGGTATGCAACTATGGAGACTTCTCTGGGCCCTCTCCCTTCTCTCTGTCTCTCTTTCTATCTCTGTCTCTCTCTTTTCTGTCAAAAACAATAAAATAAATCTTTAAAAAAACTATAATAGTCAGCTATTAAAAGACACTTTGGTTGTTTAAGTTGTGGTACATTTACACAATGGAATACTACTCAGCAATAAGAAACAATGAAAAAAGAGCCATTTGTAACAACATGGATGAACCTTGAAACCATGTTATTAAGGTAAATAAGTCAGACTGAAAGAATCAAGAAACACATGACCTCACTTATAGGTGGATTATAAAACTGAAAGTAACAAAGAAACAAAGACTCATGGACACAGTCCATAGTTTATTGTTTACCTGAGGATAAAGGGGAAGGTGGTTGGGAGAGATGGGGGGTGGGGGAGTTGGGAGGGAGCATCAACTATAGGGTGATGGAAAGAGAGCTGACTCTGGGTGGTGAGCACATGATGCAATGCATAGACAATGTAATGTAGAAGTGTGCATTTGGAACTTACGTAAGTTTTGCTAACCAATGTCACCCCAATAAATTTAACAATAAAAAAGAAAGAAAACTACAACACTCTAGTATTTAAGTAAAGTAAGAGACATTATCATCACCAGCATTATTTTAAAGTTGAAGCAACTAAATCCAGACAGGGGGGGTGGCTTTCCCCAGCCACTCAGTTTGTGTGGACCTTCACAACCGAGACTAGAGAAGTAGCATTGTCAAGTGCTGTCTTGCCTACATGATTGTTGCCCAAAGTGGGTCCCCATTTTCTTGAAATGTTAAAAGGATTCTACAGAAACTAGGATCTCACAGTTAGATAAGTTTAACGAAGGGTTAAACAAAGCAATGCAGTCCATTTCCTGTGGGACTCGTCAGAACCTTTAGAGAGCATTTTGTAGAACTAGTGTTCTCTGGAACACAGTTGGAAAATATGGGCTCCATCAGACCCACAGGCACAGAGGAGCCCTTTTATGGATGCAGTCCGACTCTTGCCAGCCTCCAGGGCTTTCTGATCTTCCCAGAGACCAGAACCCGGGTGGAGTGAAACCCCTGTGGAAGGGTGTGCTGCAGTGAGCCCAGCTGGGTGTGTGCAAAGCCCTGGGACAGAAGCAGGACTAACAAAATCTTCCAGGGGAGTGAGGGGGCTATTATGGTGTATGATGAGGCTTCTAGATAATGGCTGGATTATAACAGAAGTTGGCAACAATGCCTGGAGGGCAGATGAGGCCCTCCAGGTTGCCAAATTACTGTATTTTTCTTTCTTTTTTTTTAAGATTTACGGTATCTTATTGTTTTTGACAGAGACAGTGACAGAGAGAGACAAAGAGACGGGGGAGGGTCCAGAGCAGTCTCCACAGTTGTACATCATCTGTTTTCGATATAATTTCATTCCACACAGGTGGGCAGGGGGGCCTGCAAGGTGGGAACTGGGCCCAGGGCCTCCTGCATGGGAGTCACACCCGGGCAAGAACCGAACTGGGGCACTCCCCAGTTCAGCATATGGGTTCACACAGGCCGGGGCCGGGATTTGATCCTCAGACCCCGGGGCTGCAAGGCGAGCACTTAACCCACTGAGCCATCCCGGCATCTCCTGTATTTTTCTGTGTATAAAACGCTTCCATGTATAAGATGACCCCTAATTTTCTAGCCCAACATTAAGAAATCAATACACAGGCTACTCCTGTGTATAAGACAACACCCAATTTTTGGTCTAACAATTTTAGACAAAAGTATTGTCTTATACACAGGAAAATATGGTATGTCGGGGCCCCACAGGCTCCACTTTGGAGGAAGGAGGGGGGCTGTTTTCCCCACACAGGCTACCCCTGAGCACTCTACAGGAACAGATGCTCCAACCCTCTCCTGAGCCCTGAATTGAGCTGCTGATTCAAACTGCCTCCCCACCCTTCCTCGCTAATCCTCTACCCTCAGACCCTTTGTGCTCACACCAGCTTCTTCGGCAGTTTCACAGGTCCTTTGGGCAGTTCTACTGACAATCACTAATGAAGCTCGGGTTTTTCCATCTTCCTTTCCACCCTTCTCCCCCTAGGTAGTGAGGCCTTGGGCCATAGAAGAACAAGTAAGAGAAAATATGGTTTGCTTTGTGAAAGCTGGAAACACATCTGTCACCCTCCAATAACCACTAATCTTTATTGAGCACTTCCTGTAGGCCAGGCCCATGCTGGGTGTTCGCCCACTTAACAATCCCCACAACAACCCGAGGAGGTAAATCTGTTTTACATCCCATTTTACAGATGGGCAAACTGAGGCACACAGAGGTGAAGGAATTTGGTCCACATCACCCAGATGATGAGTGACAGAGCTGAGCTTTGAACCCAGGCAGGATTCTAGAAACCCTGCTCTGAACCACACCCAGCTGGTAGTCCCTGGTCAAGGGTTTGCAGAGCTGAACTGTCCCCAGTAGCAGGTCTTGAGAGTCAAGCATGGCCCACAGGCAACCAGCCTGGCTGCAGAGATCATCTTCAGTAACCCCAGCAATTTCCCAGGCCCATTGGCTTCCCTTGCCTTTGACCCCACCCTCACCCCAATCCTGCCATTGGGAAGCCTTGACCAGCAGAGGGACCAGCCCCAGTCAAGGCAGAGAGAGGGAGCTAGAATCAGCTGTGACTGAGCATCTAAAGTCCCCAGGGAGCTCTGGGTAACCCCGTGCCATCTGAGCTCTGGCCTGCCCTTTGCCGGTGGCCTTTCAGCTTCCTCTGAAATACTGGACCTCTGTCTTGTTTCCTAATGAGCAACCCAGTCCCCTGGGGACCTGAACTCTGACAATACAGCCTGCTTCAGCTTACCACCTCCACGGGAGTGGACCCTGACCCTTATACCTGTAATCTCTGGTTAGGGTTCTGCTCCAAATGAAATGAGCACCCAGGATGAGAAAGGAAGGGTGGGGAGTTTTATTGAGGCCTGCCGTATGCCAGGCTCGATGCCCAGTAAGAGCCATATGCCTCATTTACTTAACCCATTCAACTACCTTACGAGGCAAGCAGTAGTATCACCACTTTACATATGAGGAAACTGAGGTGCTGAGAAGTTAACTAACATCACTAACACCACACTACAGGTAGTGGGAAGACTCTAGCCTGACTCAAAATCCAGTGCTGCTAATGAGGATGCCACAGTGTTACAACTGTAATAACACTACGGCTAATGTTAACAAAGGCAGGTGTGGCCCTGAAGGAGATCATCCCACCTCCACTTTACACAGTGCCGACACCCACTCAGGTTCACTCACTGTTACTAACACCTAACTTAGCATATATTATGTGCCAGGTACCTTGCTAAGCACTTAGCACAAATTATCACATTTAATCCTCACAACAGTTTAAGAAAAGTACTATTATTATTATTCTCACTTTACAGACAGAGAAACTAAGTCTTAGGGAACTAAAACCAACTACCCAAAGGCACTTTAGTAAGTGCCTGCCCAGCACCTATGCTCGGTGCTTCATTACCATAGAACCCTCACTTCTGTCCCGGGCCCACTCCTCTCCAACATGACTCAAGGAGCAAAATCCAAGTGAATCCTCATTACTTGAGCCAATCATGGCAATCCCTTTCATCATGCCAGTGATTGATTGGTTTAGGAAGGAGCATTTGACCCAGTTCTGGCCAATAAGACACGAGAAAATCCTACTGGGGGGCTTCCAGGGAAAGTTTCCTTGCCCATAAAAGGAGATGCCCAGTAACAGATGGGCATCCCCTTTTCCTGGATATTGTCATTTCTGAATGTGATGACTGGAACTACAGCAACTATCTCACCACCATGAGGCGCTAGCACAAGGATTAGCCAGCACGCTGAGGAGAGCAGCCAGAGAGTCGGAAAGGGCTTGGGCGCTTACTGTTTAAGCCCTAATGCTATGCTTTTCTGATACTTGCAGCTTATTAACTGATACAGCCAAAGGGTATATGAACGTTCCGCTCTCCCACTCTAGACTCAAAGCTATCGCTTCTCGGCCTTTTGGCTAAGATCAAGTGTAGACTCAAAGCTAGATTGCTTGAGTCCAAGCCCAGAATTTGTACATTTATGCTGCTCTAAAGACTGAATATCAGGCTTTCAACCTAGACTACCCAGGAGTGGTTCTGTCCCCTTGACCTTGGGCCTGCTTGTTTCAATCCTAGGTAAAAAACACAGGCGAGGGCCCAGGCCCAGCCTGACTGCCCAACCATGACTCCAAGCCCTGAAGGATGAGGATTCCAACAGGGGCCCTCTGCAGACGTGATGGAGGGAAGACCCTGGAGCCAGTCACTGCCCCTTGAGAAACAAGTCTCGTTTCATTCTCTATTTCCACCACCTTCCTCAGCCACTGCCCCATAAATCTCCAGTTTATTAATCCCTTACACAAAGCAGTCGGTGCAGGATCCTGATTTACTCCCTGTTCATAAAACGCTAAGAAATTAAAGGTGGAAATTACCCAGAAGGACACAGAGGCTCCACTGGGAAGCCCAGAGCACTTCCTGGCCCGGAACCAGGCCCTCTCTGCCCTTCCCTCCTTTGGAGTTCAGGGTCCGGTGATGTCATTGCATTGTCCTCCCCCACAGTGGAGGCAAACCGGGCTCTTCCCTGGGCTTACACACCTCTGACCCCATTTCCAGCACCAAGCAGGAAAGGGGGCGCCACTGTCTCCCTGAAAACACAGTGCAGAGTCTCCTACTTTCTGAAAATGTTCCTCTTCGTAAATCCCTTTTGTTGTTATACATGGTGGGGGAGGCAGGGGGGCGGGGGATCAAGTTGAGGCCAAAAAGTTGGGAGCTGATTAAAACAACTCAAATGCCAAAATATTTAACAAACCCAGAGACATGATCAGGAGGAAAAATGGAAATGTTATGTTAAATGACTTTACCCACCTATGTGTCTCAGTTGCCCAGGATCATCCTCATTTCTCAAGCCTCTGAGGGCACCTCAACATCACATCACCCAATTACTTCCCAAGATCCTCTAACCACTCAGAACACGGTTGGTTTCTAAAATCCAGCAGAGCCTGGATCGTCCTAAAGTAACCATGGATGGATCTCAAGGCTTCTGAGGTTCCCAACATCTCATAGTCCACCCCCAAATTGGCTGCCAAATCCCACCTCTTCCCCATAGGTCAGGAAGAGTCACAAGCAGGCAGCAGGTCTCATATGAAGGACTAGGACTATCCTAGTTCAGGATAACAACGTATCTTTAGCCTGACTATGTACCAGGGACGGCACGTGGTACTGGGTCCCTGTTTGGCCAGGTCCCTACTCCTGATGTTCTCACTGTGGTTTTAAAATTATAAGACAGTCATAAGCAGAATGCCAGGGGAGCAGGAACACAGGTCACTTAGCCCAAAGGAAGGAGGGGAGTTTAGGGATGGCTTCCTGGAGGAGGCGGTATCTGGACTGAATTGGGAAGGTAAGTAAGAGTCAACTAGACTAAGGAAACAGGGAAGGGCACTGCAATCAGAAAACAGCATGAGCGAAGCTCAGAGCTGTGACACCGCATGAGTGTCCTGGTAGACAGGGGACGAGAAGCAAGCTGGTATTACCACAGCATTGCGTACAGGGTAGGTGATGGGCAGAGGACGAAGAGAGGCCACTGGGCCTTGATTGCTATGCTAATGAGCTATGACTTTATCCCAAGGGCAATGGGAAGCCACTGACATGGTCCAGTGTGCACTTTAGAAAGATCTCTCCACCTGCTATTGGGATTGTGAGCTGGGGAGGGACAAGAAGGGAGGAGGAAAGCATCACAGGCAAAAATGGAGGTCAAGGCAAGGCAGAGGGCCTTTCAGTCTAGGGCACAAGCTCTGTGTGTCCTCAGTACCATTCAAGGGCATGGGTGAGGCAATGGATGGAAAAAGGAAGAGCGAAGGGACGGCTCAGGGGCTCTGTGGGGTATGGGAAGGGCTGCACCGAAGGGAAGGGAAGCGACTCGAATCCCAGTCCTTTGGGCCATGAGGGGTCCTTGTGAGCCTCCATGCCCCCCTGGCCACAGGAGCCATTTTCAGGCAGCCTCCCCATCACCCAAGCCCCCCTGACCCTCCTGTCTCTGCTCAGCCTCCAGCCCCTCTTCCTGCCTGGGTTGGGGAGGAGGCTGTGACCACCTACCGTCCATTTCCCCCATGAGAACAGAGGGGCGGAGCCTAGATGGGCAGCCCATTCCAGCCCCCCCGCCCCTGGGAAAAAGACTATTGTCCCCACCATCTTATGCTTGAATTTCACCTCAGTCCTCATTCTCAGGCCCCTCTGCATGCCGGGCATAGGCCATGCCACATGCCACACCCACCACCCAAGGCCCCCTCCTTTGTCCACTGGCAACACTAGCCAGGTGCCCCCAGCTGTTGGGGTCCTGGGGTCTGTGTGCTGACCTCTGTTACACCTCCTCACACTGAATACGGAGTCTATTCATTTCCACCAGACATATTGCCTCAAGGACAAGGACCATGTTTTCTTCGTTCCTGAGACCAGTGCTACTCAAAACCTAATGGAAGAAGCTCCTCAGGAGGACTCTGAAGGGCTTCCTCCTCATGGTGCCCAGTCCACCAGAGGTAGTGTGTTTCCTGACAACACGGGGGCCAAGGCCTGCCTCCTTCCAAACCACCCCCTCCACCCCCTCCAGAAAGACCCCCTAGCTGCCAAAACAATGCCCTCAAAAGTGACGTTCTCACCATTTCACCTCCCAATGAGGAAATCAACAAGCATGTTTTCAGCACTTCACATGCGCTATTATCTCTAATTCTCATCATTCGGCAGAGTGCTGCCTGTGGCTGCCATTTTGCAGGCTCAGAAATTGAGGTTCAGAGAAGCTAAGCCACTTGCCCAAGTCGCTCAGCTCACAGTCCCAGCCTGAACCTCCACACTCTCTGGTGAAGTCCACTAACATGCAGAGAGGTCCAAATGTGACCTTGGGTTGTGTCACCTCTCGGCTTCAGTTTCCTCCTCCAGAGACTGGGACAACGGGAGCATCTCCACCACAGGGTGGTTTGAGAGAGCAGAATGAGATGATCCATGAAGAAGCAGGCACACGGTACACTCCCACGCACGGCCCACACCCTGTGCAGCTCAATGCTGTCTAGAGGGCAGGCGGCCGGCCCAGCACTTCCATGGCCTCTACACCCCCTTCCTGGGGAGAGTGGGGAGAAGCACACTCCTGAATGATAAGTGAACCAATAAACCAATTTTTCTGTCTGGGTGGGTATGAATTATAGCAGGAAGCTTTTTGGGGTTGGTGTCTTCTGTGGCATTAGCAGTATCATTAATTATGTATTAAGTGTTTGAAAGAAAAAGACATCAGTAGCCTATAGGATGTATTTGCATAGTAATAGAGGATTGATTAGATGCAATATCTATACTGAGGACTAGTGGGATTTAGGTCCTGGGGCTTCCCAGTGGTGGTAAATTACAGTCACAAAAATCTCAGCGATTGTAAATAATGACGTCCCAGTTGCTGAAGGGACTCTTAGCACCTGCTGATGAGAGCTGGGCAGCCACTGTGCCAGGAGAGGGGAGCAGGGCAGGGCCTCATGTCCCTGCTGCTGGGGGGCTGGTTTTCTGGGTGGATGGGTGACCCCTCCCCCAACCCAGTCCTGAGCTGAGCCAGAAAGCCTTGCCCACCTCAGTCTGCAGATGCTCCAGAGAAAGGCTTGAATATGCTTTCCTGAAACCTGGATTTTGCTAAAGGCTCTTCTGTAATTCCCTCTGGGAGTTAGATGCCCAAGTCAAAAGAAAATGCATGTGATGCTTCTCAAACTGCAGTGTGTGTGTCCCCCTTTAATGAGGAGATGGGTATGGTGGGAGGAGAGCCAATCCCACTCCTGGGCAGATGAAGGTCACCGAAACCCCTGTATACCGGAGCCCAGGCATGCTGCCCAGAGGCACAGGGACAGGCTCTTACCTGAGCGTCAGTGACAATAACAACAAGACATTAATGAGTGCCTTCTACATGCCAGGGCGGCTCTAAGACCACTGCATGGATTAACCTTCAAAGGAGCTCTGTGCAGTAGGTATTATGATAAATGCATTGTCAGGTGAGGAAACTGAGGCACAGAGCAATCTCCCCTAGATATCAGCATTGCCCACTCTCTCATCTCCTTCAGGCTATTATTTAAACATCTCATTTATATTAAGACCTTCCCTAACCACTCTAAATAAAACTGCAAACTCACCTCCACCTCATCTGTCCCTCATCACATTTCCTGCTTTTTCCCCACATCACTGTGACCTTCAAATATGCTCTATTGTCTACTAACTATTTTGTCTGTAGTCTGGCTTCATGACTAGAAGGTAAACTCCATAAGGAAAGAGATTTGGGTCTGTTAGTCTTGTATTATTCACTGCTGTATTCCCAACAGCTAGAATGGGCTTGGCTCATAGCAGGTGCTCCATGAACATTCACTGAATGAGTAGAGGTCACCTGCCCAAGGTCACCCAACTTTTAAATGGCAGAGCTGGGGTTCAAACCCAGGCACTCTGGTCCCTGACCCAGTACTCTGAATCACCTCACCCAGGAAGGATATAGGGGTGTTATAAGGAAACCCAGCCTCACTACTGATGAATGAAACTTCATAGGCAATAGTGAGCTCTGAACATTTTCTGTTCCCCTGCACTGGGAACAGTTCCTGTCTGACTTGTTATGGACAAAGACAAGCAGACCTGAAAATAGGCCCTCTCTGAATAACCCTTATGTTATGACTAAATGTTTATGTAACTTCTAAAATCATATGCTGAAGCCCTGACCCTCTGTGTGCTTGTATTTGGAAGTAATTAAGGTTAAATGCAGTTACCAACTAAGGGTGGGGCCCTGATCCACTTCATAAGAAAAGAACCAGAGCTCTCTCTCCCCCCACCCCCCGAACCCTTCATGAGCACCTACAGAGGAAAGGCCATGTGAGCACACAGTGAGAAGGTGGCTGTCTACAAGCCAGGCAGAGAGCCCTCACCAAAATCCAAACTGGCAACGACCTTGACCTTGGACTTCCCACGTGGAGAACTGTGAGAAAATGAGTTTCTGTTATTTCAGCCACCCAGTCCACAGCATTGTGCTAGCTCCAGCTGACTGACACATCCTGTCCTTGCTAAGTGCTCAGTAGGTCTCTTCCCTGCTCAAGAATGCTGATGGCTCCCCACTGCTTGCAGGGTAAGATCCAGTCTCTAGTACCTGCTCCCAATCATGGATTAATTCATTGACCAATGGTAGCTCAATCAGACCTTATATAAGTGCCTTCCAAGGTTTACTCGGCCCACCTGCATCCCAGACTGTCAGCTACTGCCTCAATGGACAGCCAGGCCACTGCCACTGGGTGGTCTCATCTACCACCACGAGCTATCTCAGTCTCTCCTGTGACGGCAGGGTTCTGACACAGCCTCCATTGTACCCACCACAGTAGCCACAGCAGTTCCATTGCCCAGGTCTGACCCACTGGACCTATGGTGGCACTGGCTGCTCTCATCACATCTGGGCAAGGATTCAGCTTCTCCAGTGGTTGCCCAGAAGTACAAGAAAGCTAAGAGTCAGGGAGAAAGCATGGACCCATGAGAGACCAAGACGCTAGCAGATAAATTCTTTCCCAGGATCCTCAACATTTGTTGAGTTACAGTGGTTCCACTCAGCTTAATCACAGACAACCCTCATGACTATGCAACTAGTGTTTTTTCCTCACAAAGCTGTGGCTGGCTGGCACTTGCTTTTCCTTCCTTGCCTCACATCCCTTTCCCTTTCACTCTCCTTGCCCTGAGATTGTACCCCTACCTCCAATAAGCACTAGCACCAGCTTGGTCTCAATTCCTGTTGTCTGAGAACCAAAATCTGCTCGGCCATGGATGACCCTTGGTATTCAGCAGGGCCTTGCTCAGAGCAAAGACACACAAGAGAAATAAATTAATTGACCTTGAAAAGGAAACAAGACACTGCTGACCCCAGATGCGAAGAACGGGGGGACCAGGATCCTTGGAGATACACACAAGAACTCTCCTGTTTCCCATGATGTCTCTGAAAATGCTTCCACCCAAGACAGCCCAAGTTCTCTGGGGACCTGACTTCCTGAAAGGCACTAAAGGATGTGAACCTGCTGCCTGTCACTGGTCTGAGGAGTGTCTGATGAACAATTTATACTGGGGTGTAAAAGATATACTGTGGAACCTCTGTTTACTAACGGAGCCCCTGGGGACTGGCAATGCTAATGTTCACTGAGTCTTTAGTATGTTTCAGGCACTAAGCGAAGTCCTTTACCTGCATTGCTCACCGAATCTTCACAATACCCTATGTACTATTATCAGTATTTAGTACTGTTATTAGTTCCCCTTTTACAGGTGAGAAAATAGGTGCTCAGACAGGGTAGGTAACTTGCCAGAAACCATGCAACTAGGACTTCAACTCATGTGTAAAGAGCACAGTGATGGCCCATAACGAAGATACTTTGGGGGTACAGCCCTCCTAGGGGAGCTTTTGGCTTTGGTAATTTCTGTGGTACTAGAAATATTGATTATGTATTAGGTATTTGAAAGGAAAAGACTTCCTTTGCTCCTCTGTTTCCTGTAAAGCCAGCCCTAGCCTCCAGGGCCCTACCCAGCCAGGGCTAGGTACCCAGGTGCTGAAATAGCCAGTGTGGGCCTGCCTCTCCATGCCCTGGGGTAAGTCAGTGTGGACTGGGGGAAGCAGGAAACAGGGCACAAGTCGCATTGTATTGACCCCTGGCTATGACCTAACATAGTTGACTCTGTACAGAAGCAACTACCAATGGAATGAGAGCATCTCTCCCCCACCTGCTCCTTCCAGGGTCCCAGGGCCTCCACCCACTGAACGGCTCAACAGAGTGAAAAACAGGTTTCAGGGGCTTCCATTCTCCTCCAGCCCCCCAGTTCTGGGAGTTCTGGACCAGAAAGAATATAAGAAAAAGCAGCACTTCTTAAATATAATGACCTTCAAGAAGAATAACTACATTTTACCTTGAAAACTGCAAAACTGAAAGCAGTCTATGTAGTCAATGCAAATGATATGCATGTGATATGCAAATGAAGATTCAAATAGGCCAGGGGCCCCAGGTTAAGGGCCTGGTGTACCTCTAGTGGGAGGTGGAGGAACAAGGACAGGGCAATTAGGCAGGGCTCCAGGGCCCTGGGGTCAGGGACTGGGTGGGTGTTCTGAGTAGGAGCACCTTAGAGAGGACCCCAGAGCATTTCCCAACCCCACAGAGCTCTCTGGTCACACCAGCCCTGCACTATATACACATGAATGTACACACCCACACACACAACCATTGTCACCACACAGACACACACATGAAAGCCCCACACAGAAACACACACTAACAGTTATTCTGTCATGGAAACAGACGCACAGCCACTCACAAACACAAAACTACCATTCCAACACACAGACACAAACACAAAGACATACAGGCTCTTACACCACCACACATTCAAAACAAACACAGCAATGAAAGCAGACACACAAAGACAAATACACACAGAAACACACCAACACAGACACAAAGACCTACACAGACACACAAACACAGACACACACATACACACACATCCATACCCACCCACTATAGCCAGTCGGATAAATCTATCTGGAAAAGAAAGAAACCTGGGGTGCTAAATTCCTATTATACTTTGTGCCAGACATAGTGGAGGAACTTGAAATCCTCATTTAATCCTCACAAAGCAACACTAAGAAGGGGGGGTGAATATCCCAACGTTTACCGACAAGCAAAAGGAGGCCCAAAGGTGAACAATGGGCCCAAGCTTACTCATGAAGAAGCAGAAAAGAGAGACCCAACTCAGTATGGTACAGATGCTGCAAGATTTCCTCCCCCCAGGGGAGCCTTCCTTTAGATAGTGGGACACAGAAATCACTCCCAATTACTCTTTTACCTTGTGGTCCTCCCCAGCCAGTTATTAGCCCCATCTGGCTTCTTCAGAGAAGTATCCTCCCCTTTCATCATGGCAGCTGGGATGTGCTCTACAATGTACTCTCACATTAATTCTGGCCTATGTATAATCTAATCTAGTCATCTACTGGGGGAGGAAGGAAATCACTTCTCCAAACCCAAATGGGATACAAGACTGGATTTTCAGTTGCTGCCTGCTCTGAGTGACTGTTCACACGAGAAGAATGACTCTTCCAAGTATACAAACGTTAAATGCCACCCCACCCACCCCTTTCTACATGCATACAGTCAAGAAGAAATTTACTCTTCAGCACAAAGAATGCACAAGACAGTTACAGGGATGTAAAGTACAGCATAGGGAATAAAGTTGATAACATTAGTTGTAATAACTATGTATTACAGGTATTATAACTACATTATATATACATATAACTATGTATTAAGGTATCAGATGTGATCACTTTATAAATTACATAAATGTCTAATCACTATGTTGTACATTTGTCACTAGTATAATATTGCATGTCAACTGTAATTGAAAATTTTTTTTAAATGACTTCCTGTCATAAAGTCCCCATGTCACCTTGGGCAAGTCACCCACTGTCCCAGGGTCTCAGTTTCCTCCTTTGCCTGTAAGAAGTAAGACAAGTAGATTCCCTAGCCCCTTCCCTAGCCCACTTTCCATTTCCCTGATAGGACAAGAGCCCGAGGCTGACAGTGGCCCTGCAGTGTTCCCCAGAACTGTCCTCTGGCCCTGGTGACTCACTGCTAATGCTGTGATCTAAAGAGGAGCAAAGGCCTGGGAAGGACAAGGTCAGTCACATCACCGCCAGCCCTCTGACCTGCTCAGCTGAGACACTATGTGTCCCTGGTAACCTTGAGAGGTTCAAAAGGAAGGTAAGCTGGTAGAATGGAAACCTTAAAATATAGCAAGACTGTGATCATTGGAGTGGGCCAGAGGGCTTACAAAATGCCACACTGTTGGTTTTGAGAGTATTTTAGGGCTTCAGACTGTTTCCAAATTAATATTCATGGGGACTGGCATGCCATTTATTTGCATATGTAGATTTTTGCTCATCTACTGCAGGATAAAAAAAATTTAGGGAGTTTTTATTTATTGTATTTATTTTAAGCTTAGATGAGAAATCAGGCTGGTCAGGCAGGGGAAGGGCGGCTTCCAAGGGCAGGAGTGGGTTTTAAATAAGTTTTGCTCTGAGGAAAGGTGAGTCCTAGATACACAGGATTATGTCACCCCTATAGGTCCCTGAATTACCCTCAAGTCCTTGCATTCTGACAACCCAGAGCCCTGAAGACTGGTGAGGGTCTGTAGGGAGGGAGGCAGCGACGCCTGGTGGGAAGTTCATGGGCTTTGCGGTCACGCCAACTTGGGAGGAATCCGGATGCTGCCAATGACCAATGGGACCTTGACTGGTCAATCTCCCTGAGCCTCACCTTCCACACCGGAACAATGGGGATAAAACTATTCTAGCTCCCCCTTGAGATAATGGCACATGGCAAAGCTTCAAAACGCAGTTTCTATTCTGAGTGCAAGAACCATTAGCGGCAGTTCTGGCATTAACGCATTCAGACCACTGGGGGAGCTATTTCCGAGCTCTCGAGAGTTCTCAAGCAGGTTCCTTAGGCGGCACTGCTAAGAACTGCATTGCGTTGTGTGTTCATTTCAATGACACTCGGTCTCAACGCCAGCTTTGCCTCAGGCAAGTCTGCTGTTGCACTAGGATTAAACGGAGCTGTGAACTGTTGTGGGCTAATGAGGAGAAAGTGGCCACAGCACGCATTACGCACAAATGCGTTTGTGCCAAACGCCAACCAAATGACCCCAACGCAGGTTGTAGGAACAAAGGTTTCACAGTCGTTCCAGTTGAGAAAAGTGGTGGGAGAGTTGAGTCACCACAGGACACATGCTGGATGAAGCAGCCAAAATGCTTCACGCAGCCAAAACCACAATCATGTCACAAGGGGTGATTTAGTCTTAGTGGAACAACAGCATCTATCACATTAAATTAATATTGTTAATCTGAATTTTGTTGGCTTTGTAGTTTGCATTTTAATTTATAAATTTGTGTGGGATTTATGCTTATGTAAATTATAAGCATAACGTTTATGCCTAGTTTTGTATTTATATATATTTGAATATTATTATATTAATAATTTAAGATAATATCACAGGTCTGTGGGATGCTTTTCCCCTCTCTTTAAAATGGAACCAGCTGTACATTTCTCAAGTTTTAAAACCACTAGCCTAAAAATTAAAGCAAAGACCAACCTGAGGACTAGCTACAGACCCCAAAAATCAGGTTCACTGTTTATTTTCTTCTACAATGGATGGAAAGAGGGGAGGTTTGGCTGAGAAGAAACTGCAGTAGAATAGGCAAAGGTTAAGTGATTTGCCCAAGGTCACTCACAGGTCAACCTCCCCACCCAGGATTGCTGCCTTAAGTGGTAGGAAAGTCTCCAGAATCTTTAGTGAATGCCTTCTTCTCTGCTCCTAAAACATCTTATTCCTTGTTGACAGAAATAAAGGCTCATAAAGAAGTGGCTTCTTCCGCATCCCAGCTCCTGTCCCTCACCATTAGGAACCAAAGTTGTATCCAAGTCCTGGGAAAAGGTGGATTCCTCTCCCAGCTCCAGGCAGAGGCTCCGCGAGGCTCCCAGCTCAAAGTGCTCCAAGATTGCCAGGGAGGGACTGTTGTGAAGGGACAATGGGCACAATGTTAAGATGGTTCCACCCACAGATCGCCCCAGAGCCCACCTTTTTCCCAACTCTGACACTAACACCACCAATGTGTAAACACAGCCCAGTTCTGTTCTGAGTCCTGGGGAGGGGAAATAAATCCGTTTCAAGGAGCAGGTTCCTTAGAGAGGTGAGGCCTGCAAAGGCTGACCCCAGGGGAAGGGAAACCAGCTAGCAATAATCAAAGTCTCAGTTGTGTAGTGGAGAGGAGAGAGAATTACAGGAAGTCAGAGGAGCGGGCAACCGATGACAGATGGCAGAGATGGAAGTCCCTTGGAAGGTGGGGGACCAGAGCTGAGCTGTTGAAGGTCCAGTAGGACCTGGCTGAGTAGAAGGAAGTGGCTATTTCAATAACAGGTATTATGAAAAGGTAACCCTTTCTGAGTCAGTGAAGAGGCTAAAGATGAGGAGCCCTCACCTCCTACCAAGTTCTCCTTCTCTCCACTACTGCGTTCTTGTGGATCCTCAGATTTACCAGGCAAGGTCTCACCTCAGGGCCTTTGCACTTACTATTCCCCCTGCTCAGTGCCCTCTGACCCCCAGATATCCACATGGCATCCTTCCTCTCAGTTTCTGTTCAAATGTTACCATCACAGAAGCCTACCCTGACCAGACTGTGTAAAACAGAAGCACCTTATCGCCATATAGACCCTTTCACCTTACTACTTTTCTTTGTTGTAACCATCGCATAGTACATTATACACTGTGGTTTTTTTATCATCTGTCTCCCCTGACTTCAATGCAAGTTCCATGAAGGCAAGGACTTTTTGTTCCTTGCTATATTGAGCATGTAGTCAATGTTCAATACTTACAGAATGAATGAACGAATGAATGAATGAGAGGAAAGAACAAGGCCATAGAGGATGGAAGAATGCCAGTCATAGCTTCTGGAGCTGGCAGAGACCTCCATCAGACCACCTTCCTGTTGCTAAGTCGGCAGCATCTTCCTTCCACAGGTAAGATACCTGAGATAGAACCGGAATGGTGGAGAGGTGGCAGGTTGAGGGTAAATGAATACAAAGGATCAGATGGGGGAAAGAAAGGGCAGAGGAGCTCAGAAAACCTGGCTCAGACCCAGCTTGATTCAACTAGCAGAATGTTTTTGGCTCTAAAAGGAATCTCTGGACCAGGTTTGAGGGTAGCAGGAAAGACAGTCAAGGTAAAAATGTGAGTGATCAATAAACGCCACAACCTAACAGAAGTTCCTCAGAAAAAAGTCACGGTAAATGTCAGATTTTTAAAAGCCCTTAACATGGGACAAAAGAGGGTCTGAGGCTTGTGAGAGCTAGGAGCCAAGAGACAGGGGGACATAGCAAAGGGGAAAGAAGAGACTGAGAGAGCAGGGCACCCACAGGGTCAGGAGAACCTCAAAAAGATACATGAAACAGAACACAGAGGAAAGAACTTAACCTTGCCCCTCACTCTGCGCCCCACTAGCTGAGTGAGTCTGGCAAGCCACTTAGCCTCTCTCAGCCTCTACTTCCTCACCTGTAAAATGACTACAATAATTGGGGTTGTTACAAGGCCAAGTTAAAACAGTTCCTTTAAAAATCGCCTAACGTAATGCCTGGCATAGAGCAGGCATTCATCAAATTTAGTCCTTTCTACAAATTGAGGTTAAGGAAAAAAAAAAGGTAAAGATTAACTGACTTTTCAAGTAAATATTCGTATTTCCTTTATTTCTGTGATTTATTAATTCAATAAATACTCGCCAAAGGGCCATGTGCTTGCTGGCCACCATGCTGCGTACAAAGAAGAACCTAGCCCACCCCATCTTGGACCTCCAGGCTCTCATATCCAGTTGGGAAGATGAGGAACATTCCAAGAAAATGCTGAACAACACCAGCAGCACATCATTAAGTACCAAATTTGTGGTGTAGGCAATAATTGCTACAAAATTCAAGGGAAGGGAAAATCGATGCTTCGAGATCACTGTGGGCTTCGATGGTCAGGGAAGGTCTAAGGAGGATGCAACTCTAACACTGACCTTGAAAGAAAGGATGCTCTGGGTTAAACACAGAGAAGGGCAGAAATTGAAGCAGCGTCAGCCATGGTGGTGAGTCTCAGCAAGTAAAGATGGGAAGAGAGGATGTAGGCCTGTCGGTTGGGAGGATTTCAAATGTCTCTTTAAGGAGTTTGGGCTTCATCCAGTGACTACTATGGAAAAGAACGTAAGGTAACAAGTGGATTAAAATGGTGTTTCAGGATGACTTGAAAGAGAGAGAGATGGCAGGTAGAAAAATGGTATCCCGGGCAAACATGTCTGCAGCCATGGATTCCAGGCTCACTGCCACTCATGGGGACCACAGGCCATGCTGTTTGCAGGGCCCTCCAGACTGCTCCTAGAGACATACATCCCCATGACCTCCATGCATTGCCCTGAGGATAGGAGATTTGGGCAGGAGGCTAGTGCCATCTCCCAGCATGACATGGAAAGAACCTGAACAAAGGGGATATCTCATGTCAGAAAGGACTTCTATCTAAGAAGCATAATAAAGACCAAAAAGTGTTGGCGCTTGAATATTAGAACTAGAGAAAGGAGACAGGCATCAAAAGTGTTGCTAAGGTTCTGAGACCATGATCTGGGATGATGGTGGTACAATAACAAAAATGAATCCAGAGGGCAGACGGCTTGAGAGATGAGAAGACATTAGTTCTCATTTTAAGCATATGGATTTTACAATGGCAGTCATATGTCCAGATAATAAAAATAATAATAATAGTATCTATTCAGCAACTGAAATGTAGTATGAGAGGTGGAGCTTGATGGGTCATCCAGAAGTGGAAACCAAGAATCCAGGACTGGCCAGGAAGCCACTGTGACCTGCCTCTCAGAACCACAACTGGCCATATTTGGACTGACTGTTAAAGATGCTGTGAATGTAGAGATGAGATCTATGTTGGGTTGGCCTATTGGTCCCAATTCCCACTGTCAAAAGAAAAACAAGAAGAATATAATAAAAATAAATGCTGAGGAGATCTAAGATGGTGGAGTATGTAAGCACTGTGCCTGCTTTAAAATTACATTAAACTTACAACTAAATTATAGAACAACCAATCTATTTAGAAGACCACCTGAAGTCTACCTGAACAGGAGTTTTATCACTAAGGACACAAAAAAGAGGTGTTCACTTGGAGAGTGGTAGGAGGGGCACAGACATGACAGGAGCCAAACTTCCAGTGACAGTAGGGGATCAGGAGGGATATCTCAGCTGCAGAGGTCCCCCCCCTGAGGAGTGAGGGACCCCAGCCTTATACCAGGGACCTCAGCCCAGAGCACGGGTGCTGGGAAGAGGAGCCCCACATGTGATTGTAAAAAACAGGGGAGACTCTGACTGTCAGTGATGATGAAAGGCTGGGAAATTGAGATGTCCCCTTAAAGTGCCTGCTCAGCCTCAGTCACTTGTGGTACTCACCCTGGTCTGGAAGAGGGATGGTGACTAAGGAGTTGAAAGAGGGGCAGATTGAGGTGTGTGGCTTTGGGGTGAGGGCTGGAGGACAGTCACCATTTTTCCTGGGTGGGTTCTCCTCTCATGCATCCAGCTTGGAGGGGTGTGACACCATCTTTCCTGTATTGCACCCACCTCCACACGGCCAAATCTGAACCTGATTGGTCTGGTGAGCACTGCTCCCTCCACCCTGCCAACTTATTGGGACCCCATCCCATCCAATTATGCCAACACCAGAGGCACTTTCCCTGGTAAGCAGCCAGCCCTGCCCATATTGCAATCTTTCTTGGAAAACTATCCAAATCTGCAAGCCCCAGGCCAGTGGTGACTGACATCAGTGTGCTCTGAGACTCTTTCTGAGTAGCTCCAGGCATAGCACTGGCACCAAACCAGAATCTACAGAGGCATCCAGTGCAGGTGACCAGGGAGATGGTGCCAGGACCCCACAGGCACCTACTACATAAGGCTATCCAGCAATACTGGGAGATGTAGCAGATCTACCTAATACATAGAAACAAACACAGACAGGCATCCAAATAAGGAAACAAAGAAATATATCTCAAATAAGAGAACAGAAAGTTCCAACCTATGAACACACTCAATAGCTTGGTGATTGCCTGAGGGAAGGGGAGGAGGGGGGAGGGAGAATGGGGAGGGGAGGTGGGAGTAGGCACCAGCCTTATGGACACACTCAATAGTTTGGTGGTTACCTGGGGGTGGTGGGGGAGGGAGAGTTGGGGCGGGGGGGGAAGAGGGAGTGGACACCGGATATATGGTGATGGAAGGAGAGCTGATTCTGGGTGGTGAGCACATAGTGCGATGCATGGGTGATATAATGTGGACCTGTACATCTAGAAACTATCTAATTGTTACCAACCAATGTTACCTCAATAAATTTAACAATAAAATTTTTTAAAAAAGAAAAGAAAAAAAAAATTCCAGAACTAAACGAGATGGAGGCAAGCAACCTATCAGATGCAGAGCACAAAATGATGGTTATAGGATGTTCAAGGAACTTAGTGAAAACTTCAACAGAAGGACATAGAAACCATAAATAAGAACCAGTCATAAATAAAGAATGCAATAACTGAAATTCAGAATGCAATAAAAAGAATCTCCAGCAGAGTAGGTAGAGCAGAGGATCACATCAGTGATTTGGAAGACAAGGTAGCAGTAACATCCAATCAGAAGAGCAAAAAGAAAAAAAAATCCAAAGAAATGAGGATAGATTAAGGGACCTCTGGAACAACATCAAGTGTAACAAAATTCACATCATAAGAGTACCAGAAGGAGACAAGAGAAAGCAAGGTATTGAGAACCCATTTGCAAACATAATGACTGAAAATGTCCCTAACCTGGTGAAGGAAATAGACAGACAAGCCCAGGAAACACAAAGAGTTCCAAACAAGATAAACCCAAATAGGCCCATACTAAGACACATTGTAATTAAAATGGAAAAGGTTAAAGACAGAGATAATCCTAAAAGCAGCAAGAGAAAAGCAACTAGTAACTTATAAAGAAGCTCCCATAAGACTGTTAGCTGATTGCTCAACAGAAACGTTGCAGGCCAGAAGAGAGTGACAGAAAATATTCAACATAATGATTAGCAAGGACCTACAACCAAGATTATTCTATCCAGCAAGGTTATCATTCAAAATTGAAGGACAAATAAAGAGTTTCCAAGACAAGAAAAAGCTAAAGGAGTTCATCACCACCAAACCAATATTACAAGGAATGTTTGAGGGACTACTTTAAGATTGGGGAGGTGGGGGGGGGTGGGAAGCAAAATTTATGAAAAATAAAATGGCAATAACTACATATCTATCAAAATTTACCTTTGATTTAAACAGTGTAAAAGTTCTAATCAAAATACATAGAGAGTATTGTACCCAGTGGAGTGTCAGACAGAGAAAGACAGATGCAATCTGATTTCAATCATATGTAGAATCTAAAGAACAAAATAAACAAACAAACAAACTCAGATACAGAAAACATCTGGATAGTTGCCAGATGGGAGGGTGGTCAGGGTGTGGGTGAAAAAAGGGGAAGGGGTTAAGAAGTACAAACTGGTTGTTACAAAGTAGTTAGGGGGATATAGGGTATAGCATAAGGAATAAAGTTAATAATAATGTAATAACTACGTATGGTGTCAGGTAGGTACTAGATTTGTGGAACTGATAATTGAGAGAGGGTTGGGGCAGGGTGAAAAGGTGAAGGAATTAAGAAGTACAAATTGGCAGTTACAAAACAGTGGTGGAGCTATAAAGTAAAGCATAAGGAATATAATCCATAATATGGCAATAACTATGCATAGTGCCAGGTGGGTATTAGACTAGTCAGAGGGATCACTTCTTTAGTTATATAAATGTCTAACCACTATGCTGTACACCTAAAATTAATATAAAATAATATTGAATGTATAAAGAAAAGAAGAGGTGGTACATATATGTGGTGAAACATTACACAGCCATGAAAAAGAATGAAATCTTACCATCTGCAACACCCTGGTTGGACCTAGAAAGTACCATGCTGAGTGTAATAAGCCAGACAGAGGAAGACAAATGTCATATGATTTCACTTATTTGTGGGATTTAAAGAACAAAATAAACTAACAAAACAGACTCATAGATACAGAGGATATCTTGATGGTCTTCAGATGGGAGGGGTGATGGAGGGGTGGGTAAAAAGGAGGAAGAGATTAAGATGTACAAATTCATCTAAAGTATTGCATGGGGCATACAGTCAATAATATTTGTATTGTAGTATCTATGTATAATGTCAGATGGATACCAGATTTATCTAGGTGAATAGATAACTTTGTAAGTTATAAAAATGACTCACCACTGTTGTACACCTAAAACTAATATTATATGTCAAATGCAATTAAAAAATAAAATTACAAAATAATAATAATAAAAGATTTCAGAATTTAAAAAAAGAAAAGCAAGAAGAAGCAAGTTGGGAAGAAAGAGTTCATAACTCATCCATCCTTAAATACTGGAATTTCAGCATGTACTATGAACCATTTTCTCCAGGAAGCCTTTCCTAACTACTGGTCTACAAATCATAATTATTTACTCCTGGTTCTGTCCTCTGATTATGTCATGTCTACATGACTAGTCCTCACATATCTCCTACACTAGGCTTTAATTCTTTGATGTCAAAAATCAAATCTTCAACTAATCTTCTACTACTCTTATACAAATCAAGTGTAATTATTGGGTTAATTCAGATTTATCCTTCCAATAAATTCCTATTGTCCAGATGAGTAAACCAAGGCACAAAGAAGTGAAATACTTTGTCCAGGGTCAAAGGGCTAAAAAGGAGAAGAGAGAATTCAAACCCAGATCTTAAACTCTGTAGCAGGCACTGTTGGTTGCTTCTTCCTTTCAAAAGCACCCTAAATTTGTTCCTCTCTAAGGTTCAATACTCACATCAAGATTATTCTAGGCCAATCCAATTATGATGGTCTCCTCCCCTTGCCTGTGGTTGGTTAATGCATGGGCATGTGATTCACAATTCCAGCCAATGAAACACAAGGGAAAATGTGCTAAGGAGCTTCTGGGAGTTTCCCCTCCTGCCTTGCTGCCTCTGCACATCATTGTGAGGGTGTAACACTTGGAACTGTTGCAGCCATCTGGTGGGTGACCTTGAGGACAGGGAAAGATGAAAAGAATCTGTATCTTTGAATATGCCGTTAAATCAGTGAAAGAACCAAGTTTAAGGCAGACAGAGCCTATACCTCTGTAATGGGAAATAGTAAAATCCTTATTGTTTCCTCCAGTCAAATTCAAGTTTTCTACTACTTGCAGACTTGGCTGATATCCACTCCAATCAAGGCTGTTGTCACTATAGATACCAAGCATTATGGAAGATATATAACAGGTAAAAGTTCTGGTCCCTGCCCTCACTGTGACTATCCCAAGATTAGACATTTAATAACTGTTCAACCTATAATTGATTAATTGATTCTCCCCTTGCTCACCAGTTACAGGAAATATATTCCCTGAAGGCATCTTTCTTCCCTTTACTAAGCTTCACTTATTCTCTCTGTTTCAGCCTCATGTTTTGACTGCAGTCTCAACATTACTGACCAGGTCCTTCCCCATCGTCTCCCTGCCACCTCTAAGGATACAGCTAAAAGCAAGGTACTTGCACTTGGCCCAGAGAGACCATCATTGAAACTGCACATTCCTAAATATTTGTTCTTTGAAATGTCTTTCTCAATTAGATCTCATCCAAATGTTTGAGAGTCAGGCTGAATTCCAACTTCCGACTCCAAAACAGACATGTTGAGCCTGCATAATTACTGCAGCCAGCTTTATTTGCTATAAAAACATGGATTTTTTTTGCTACTTCTCAACTGTAAAATAATCAATAAATAGAATCCAGATGAAAAATGCCAGTATTTAGGAGAGCAACTCTTTTAAGGTTCTTTTCTTTTGGGTCTAATTAACACATTGGGGATAAAGTGTGCTGTTACATTTACCAAACCAACTAAGTTGAAACGCAAACTCTCCTTTCCCCCTGCTAAGATACAGTTTCACATCAGAAATATAGGTGAAACAGACAGCATTTCAAAATGTGTAGAAATGTTCAACAAACAGACCTATAAACCTGTGATGTGGACTTCCTCCAGCCTCTCTCTGTTCACACTGACTGTTCAATTTCCTTCTTTCTCCCTTAAGAACACATTGCATAGCTACTGTCAAATGAAACACAGATAGTCCCATTAGCAGGAGAAGCAATCTCTCTGACTTTCTTTCTTTTAAATGAAGACATGCCTTTTTGGACAATGACCACCCAGGCCATGAAAGTTTCATGAGGGACTTTCAGAGTGGCTGACACGTTTTCAATTATAACCCTACTATAATAAACCCCCACCAAGCCATGGGACACGAACTCTATATCCAACACATGATACCTATTTATTCCCTAATTATACTGCAATATATTCTCTCTGTGTACTGATGAAGATAAAATATTCTTTTAATTCTATGGCTTCCTAGTGGGTGAAGGGGGGGGCAGTGGTTGTACATAAGCAAGTTCTGGGAGTTCCTAGAGCTAAATCACAGCCTTTGTTCCAGGCTCCTCCAATTGCATAATCTCAAGAAAATCATTCACTTTCCCTTGTTCTGCCACAGTGGTTCTCTAAGTACGGTCCTGGACCAAGAGTATCAGCATCACTGGGGGACTTGTTAGAAATGCAAATGACTGGGCCCACTCCAGACCCACTGAATTGGAAACTTTGAGGGTGGGTCCCAGCAATCTGTGTTTTAACAAGCCTTCTACATTGAAGTCTGAGAACCACAGGTTTACAAAATAGGCAGATCGTCATTTTCATGTGAAGCAGACATCAGGGATACCCAGACTCTATGGGGGCTGGGCTCCTCTTTCTGCATAGCTGTCCCAAGCTGCAGAGTCAGGTCTCCCTTTACCCAGCTATACAATGGGGCTACAAAATTCACCAAGTAGCGGTGGATGTTGAAATATAAGAGGCACTGGTTACCTGGCACCCGTCTCTATGGATACCTAGAATGCTCACAGTTGCCAACACTCACCACTCCCTCCTGCCATACCCTGATTGGCAGAAGCTCTGCAGAGCACTCTCCACTGCCATATCTGAGGTCATGAATACAGCTGCCTCTGGGTTACCCTTAGCAACCAGAGCTGGGGTCATAGAAGCCCTCAGAATCACCCAGAGTCTCCGAATCTCATAGCCAACAGCTTCAAGCCTTTTCACCTTGGGGCCTTGAGCCACAAGAGGGGAGGCTCGGCACTTGTGCAGACATCTTTTGTGTATTTGCTTCCACTCTAAAACTAGACTGTAAGCCTGTGGAGGAAGGAAGCCTATAATGTCAGCACCATGAGGTACTACGGTACTCTGCCTGGATGTTTCACTGCTGAACCCCCAAGACCAGTGCCTGGTACAAAGTAGGAGCTCAAGAATGATTTGTTGACTAAGTATTCCTAGTGCATAAATGCCCTCCCCATAGTAGGTCCAAAATACTTAAGTATCTTAATTCTAAAAGTTATGGTTAGCAAGGGGCAAAGAAACTACAGGTGATCTTGAACAACACAGATTTGAACTGTTCAGGTCACTTCATACTTGAAATTTTTTCTTTTTCTTTCTTTTTATACTTGGAATTTTTTCAATCAATATACAGTCGGCCTGCATACAGGTTTGGCATCTGCAAACTCAACCAACATCAAATCTAAAATAGCATTTTGCCTCCATGGCTGGGAGTCCGCAGATGCAGAGGGCCGCTATATACCTTGTTCTACGCTGTTTTACAGTAAGGGACTTGAGCTTCCACGAATTTTGGTATCTGCAGGGGTCCTAGAACTAATCCTCCACAGACAAACCAAAGAATCACTGAAGTTTGGGTGAGTCAAAAGTTATATGCAGGGAAAGCCGGGATGGCTCAGCGGGTTGAGCGCTCGCTTTGAGGCCCCGAGGACCAAGGATCGAATCCCGGCTCCGGCCCAGGCAGGACCCACATGCTGAACTGGGGAGTTCCCACAGTTCAGTTCTCTAGCTGTCTCTGTCTCTGTCTCTCTCTCTATCTGTCAAAAGTAAAATAAAAATAAATATGCACTGAAGATAAAATAATTACTCTCTATAAATATAAAAAGATATAAAAAAATAAAAAATAAATAAAAAAAAGTTATATGCAGATTTTGACTGAAGGGTGGCATTCCTAACCAGCCCACATCGTTCAAGGGTCAACTGTATTTGAAACCCCAGGGAACAATGAGACAGGGGAAATAGAGAAGCCCAAGCCTAAATATTTCCTAGCAGGGAGCCACAACCATTGGTTGATGGGGTGCAAACTTCCCAGCCAATGGCTCACCCTAGAATTAGAAGACCTCTGGGGCCAGATTCTGAGCTTGAGTTCAGAGCAGCCGGGTCTTCTGGCTGCCCTAGTGCTTTTCACTCAAAGACAAAATTCTCACTGGGCCTGACCCTGCTATCCTTCGCCCAGCCACTTAATTCCTGAGCTTTCCTGCCTCTTTCCTGGCCTTGTGCCCAAGCCTGTGCCCCACAATCCTCCTCCCCCGCCTGGAAATCTATCCAAGGCTTAATTCCAAACCCTCCCTTCACCAGTTCTACCCCTACTCCTGCCCTCTCCAAAATCAATTTCACCTGACAACGCCTACACTTGCTTCCTTGGCTACAAAACAGTATCTGATCTTTCCCTGTGGATTGCACGTTAGGTGGCTGGACCAGGTCTAAGGGCTCCTTTCAGCCCCAGATTTGAACGAGGGCACAAGATAGGTATGCAACAAACTGTCACCTAACAAGAGAATCCAGAGACCAGTCCTCTGCCTTTAACCTCACACATGCCCAGTCAGTCCTCAGCCCTGACAAGGGCTTGCTGTGACTGGGAACACTTGCCCTGTGCTAAGAATTAGAAAAAGTCCTGAACTCGGAGTCAGGAGTCCTACCTGGTTTACATTCCCTTTCACCTTTAACTAGCTCTGAACTTCTGCCTGGGCCTCAGTTGGCTGATCTGTGAGATGGGAGGAAGAGCTGGAGACTGCAGTGGTGGACCTTGAATTTCTAGCGGCTTTAAGCAGAATGTGAGCCACGGTGAGACCTGGTGAGTGGTGTGCACCAAGGAAAACCTGCCCAACGAGCTGAGGATGGAGCTGCTCGTGAGTGGGTGGTTCAGCGCCCTCCGGGGACCCCGTCCAACCTGCAGGGCACGACCGAGGGACCACCTTCTGTGCAAAGCCCCAGGCTCTCCATCCTACTACACCTGCTCTAAACCTTTCAACAGAGCCTCTCCAACAAAGAGGGCTGCGAGGCCGGGGCCCCCGCTGCGTCCGAGGAAGCCGTACCGGGCGGCGAGAGGACCCGTGCCCTCCCGCGGGCACCGGCAGCCCGGACCGGCCGCCGCAGCCACCTGGTCCCGGCATTAACCTCTACTTTCCCGGCATCGTGCGGGAGGAGCGCTTCTGCCCGGCTGCACGTGTACCATCAGGAGCACGAACTATACCCAGAGGCCTCCTCCAGCCATGCGGAGGCCCTGCTGTGTGCGTTCCCGGGGAACAGAGTGGGAGATCCTGGAGCGGAGCCACTTGCAAGTATTTCTCTAGAGAACACGACCACGAGCGAGTCAGACCAGCCTCGCCGCGCGGGCGAACCGGGCTGGGTCCCGAGAAGCGGCTACCGAAATGGAACCGGGAGTCCTGGTCCGGGAGACAACAGCCGGGACTCGGGGGCTCGGGGGCTCGGGGGCTCGGGAATGGTCCAGCCGAGGCTCCGCACTCCCAGGATCCCAACGGGTTAGGTCGCCATCCCACTCACGGGCCCTAACGCTCTCAAGGAACGATTCACAGATGTTTAAGTCGTATTTTTTCTAACAAATTAGAAAAATGAGCCAAGCCCAGGAGGAGGGCTGCTGCGCTCTGCGGCTCCAAGGGGCCACGACGACCACCCATTCCCCCAGCTCCAAACATGACGGACCGCGGATGGGCGAGAAGTTGGGAACTTCGGGACCGCGCTCCAGGCGCGCACTGGGAATGCTTTGCTTCTCTGAACTTCGGGTGCGGGGGTCGCCGCCGGGGGCCGCCGGGGACGCCAGGGGAGTCAACCTAAGTGCCAGGACTTCCCCGGAGCGAGTCGGGGCGGCGGGCAGAGAACGCCACAAAGGGTGTGTGCGTTCCGTTGAGCGCCTCCGAAAACGCAAACGCGCGCGCGGAACCGGCTGGGACTCGGCGCAGCAGCGCACCGCTAGCCGGGGTGGGGACCTGGCCGCGCCCCGCAGGCTCTGCGCCCGGACCCGGTTCCCGTTGCGCAGCGGGCGCGCCCGGGGCTGCTCGGGTGTGGGATTCCCCAGACTCCGCGGGGCGGGTGGTCGCCCTCCCCGGGACAACGCGCCGCGCTGCTGCGCTCCGGTCTTCCCCAGCCGCGGGGGCTGCGTCCCGGCTGCGGCCGGAGCGCCAGCGCCTCCGCCTCCGCCAGGGGCCGCCCCCGGGTCCCCACGTCCCGTGTCCCGCACACGGCATCCACCTGCTCCCCGCGTCCAACTCGGCTCCCGCAGCCGGGACGCGGGGCAGGGCAGCGGGGCGCCAAGGAGCCGCTGGAAAGTTAGTCGCGAGGCTGCAAAGCCCCCTCCCCGACCTCGGTCCCCCTGCACCCCGGGCGCGCCGAGGCTCCGCGTCCTCGTGGCCCCCGCCCAGCCACCTACCTGCCTCCGCGGCCCGCCGGGGCTCGGCTGGCCGGCCGCGCGGTTCTGTCCTCCCGAGCCCCAGCCGCGCCAGCGCTCCGGTCCGGGAGCCGGAGCTGCGAGCAGCCCAGAGCCGGGCGGCGGGCGGCGGGCACCGCGAGCGAGTGAGCGAGCCGGCCGGCGGTTGGAGCCGCGACGCCGCTGCGGAGCCACAGCCCCCCCCCCCCCCCCCCCCCCCCCCCCCCCCCCCCCCCCCCCCCCCCCCCCCCCCCCCCCCCCCCCCCCCCCCCCCCCCCCCCCCCCCCCCCCCCCCCCCCCCCCCCCCCCCCCCCCCCCCCCCCCCCCCCCCCCTCCCCCCCCCCCGCCCCGCCCGCCCCCTGCCCCTCCCCCTCTCCCGCGCGCTCGCTCTTATTCCTACCCTTCAGTCTCTCTCTGCAGCTTTCCTTTGGGTTCCTTTTTCTCCATCCATCCTTTTCCAGCATCTCTTCTCACTTCCCTTCCCCCTTTCCGATCGTTTCTCTCCGATCCCTCTTTTCTCTTTATCCCTCCCCTTACAGTTTTCTTTTAGCCTTTTTGTCCCTACTCTCCTTCCTCATCCCTACTCCCCCTCCCCGTCCGAGTGGGTCAGAGGGGCCTGCGTGGCCGCCTCATGCTCTGGATGGGGGATCCCCCGGACCGAGGGGGACCATGGGAACCCCCAGCTGTGCTGGTCACAGGCTGAGGACAGAGAGGGACGTGCCAGGGCTGGAGGCTGGGTCCCCAAACAAGGGTTTCAGACACATCCGGAGGGGAGAAAGGGCAAGAAGGCAAAGAACCCAGAATGTCAGGCCTCGAGGCCTGCTGAGCTGAGCTGCGCCTGGAAACACGAGGAAACTGAGGCTCAGAGAGAAGAGAGCCAGGGGCCTTACCTTGCTGAGGTCAACTCCAGAGGCAGGGCCTGCCTCGTGCTCCACTCTGGTCACAGCCGGCGCAGGGCTCCTGCGGACCCCGGAGCTGCCAAGGTGCCAGAGCGATCCACTCCTAGTCTCTCTGCCTGCCCACGCCCCAGCACACAGGGCCACAAGGAGGAAGCCTTCGCCCTCCCTCCACAGCACCTTGGGCCACCTCACTGCCCCCACAGTGATCCTAGGGAGTTGAGTTCTTGGGGGGCGGAGGGGGAGCTGGCTCTGGATATAGCGTGGGAAACCCCTCTCCCCAGCCAGAACCCTCTCCAAGAAGTGCGGGACTGACCTTGTACTGCGGCCTATCAGGGATGGAGAAGCAGCAGGGCGCTTTGCTTGTATGGTTCCTCGCTTTTCTCCTTGACTACAGGAGCAGGAAGACCCAGACTTGGGAAAAGGTGCTGCATGCAGCTTCGGGAGGGATGTTTTTTGCTAATAAAACAGACATGTTGTCTGGGACTTTTGAAACTGCCAATCTGTACATGTGTCTGAGCACCTAGCCCTCCAGATTCAACCGTTGATAATAGATTTCATTTTGGGTCTAATGGGGGCAAGTCTCCTCCCTACACGCTTTTCCTGGCATTTCCCCAGGGGAGAGAGGAGATCCAGAGGATCCAGGGGGACCCAGAAGAGAGAGAGAGAGGGTCCCAGTTCCCAGGGACCCCATTCTGCCACACCTGCTCTGTAAAGTTAGGATCATTGGGGAAGCCAGGATGGCTCAGCAGGTTAAGCGCTCACTTGGCAGCCCTGGGGACCAAGGATCGAATCCCAGCCCCTGCCTGTGAGGACCCATAGGCTGAGCTAGGGTGTGCTTCCCATGTGGGAGGCCCCCAGTTCAGTTCTTGTCACTCCTCCCTGTTCAGTCCCCTGACTCAAGGGGGTGTGCCTCCCATGTGGGAGGTCCCCAGCCCAGTTCCTGTACCCTGTGTGGCCCCCGCCCACCTGTGTAGACTGAAACCATGTTGAAAACTGATGATGTACAACTATGGAGACTCCTCTGGGCCCTCCCCACTCTCTCTGTCTGTCTCTGTCTCTGTCTGTCTCTGTCAAAAAACAAAATAAATCTTAAAAAAGATAGGATCATGATTCTCCTAGTTTGGCACCTAATTGCTGGGGCCTGATTTTGTCCCCCTTTAATACTGTCCCTTCCATGGTATCAATCAGAAGCAGACCCTCCATCCATCCCCTGGGTAGAAACTTACCTTGGGATATGGACAAAACTCCATATAAATATCCCATCAGTTCCCTGCCTTGGGACAGCAAATCAAATAAATAAACCCATTCCTGGGCCTTTGTTGTCATACCACAAAACCAGAAGAAGCATCTAACCTGTTTTCCCAAAAATAAGACAGTGTCTTATATTAATTTTTGCTCCCAAAGATGCGCTAGGTCTTATTTTCAGGGGAGGTCTTATTTTTCCATGAAGAAGAATACAGTACACATTTATTGTTGAACAACAAAAAAAGGAAATTTATTACCTGTATATGGTATGGTAGTAGTTGTCATCACAAAGCAGCATAACCAGACAAACTGTGAATCCTACAGTATCAAGAATTTCTTGTTACTACCATTATTTCCATGTACAACAATCTATGGTACATTTACTCATTTATTCAATGACAGTCATGTCATCATCTTCTGGAACATCATCATAACAATCCAGACCCTGAATTTCCTGGTGAATTTCTTTTTTTTTTTTTTTTTAAATTTTAAATTT